>OY992540.1:136166462-136347462 GCA_963921195.1 Pegoplata infirma | reverse complement strand
AAAAAAAAAAAAAAAAAAAAAAAAAAAAAAAAAATAAAAAAAAAAAATTAATTTAAATGAAAACACCGTAAAAGAAAACAAAACTTAAGAGAGGTTTAATACTCTTCTTTTGTCTTAATACTACACCAATTCAGATATATTTTGGGTGAGTCTTAATGTTGTAGTTGAAGAGCGTAGGCTCCAATAAGAGTAAGCTCCTGTTCTCTTTGTTTCGTTTTTACACTTTCCTACAGTAAATTTCTAAAGTATTATTAATGCTGTATTTTTCTAATTATGTTAGTTAAATTTAAAATAAAAATTATAAACATAAATAGTTTAATTATGTATATTTTGTCTATATTTTTATAAACATTCACATGAAACAACAAAAATTTGCATTGAATTTAAATGGAATGAATAAAGAAAGGGCTGTGTGCTCTTACCTAATAAAAATAGAATTTTCTCTTTTTCTTTTTTCTCGTTAAAGAAGTAATTGGTACAATGTCAGCTTAACTCTCTTTTGTTTAGCCGATGAAAGGTGTCGTGGGTGAGGGAAAAGGTATTTTCGGTATGAAGTAAAGAAAGCTGGACGGTTAGGTGGACATAATGACATAATCAGACGGACAAACGGACTCCAAGTCAATGGTTTATATGGGTATTGCTGCTATGTTTTCAGAGCCAACGCAATACAAAGGCTGTATTCTCGCCGAGTTACAGAGGGGGTGGGAGGCTCAGACAATTGAACTGACAGACCTTTGAACTGACAAATTTTAGCTGTGTGAATGAGAATTGTGTGCATTGTGGTATTTTTCTTACATATAAAAAGTCTGTGACACGAAGATGATGTTAATGGTTGTTGTGTGTTTTATGGTGGAAAGAATCCTCCCAAATGCTGACGAGTTGCCGGATGAAGCCACCGTGTCATGTTATCACCTTTTTAAAACATACTGTTTAGGAATTATCAATCATAACGCAATTAAATCCACTTGATCTTATTTTATATAATTTAATATAGATTTATATAATCACATAAAGTCAGATATATTTATGTATAACCTCAGATAAGAAAATGGAGCCTCAATATATCTTAGATAAAATTTGATCTGAACATATAAAAAGTCATACATAATTTAATATGATTGTATCAAATTATATATCATTATATCAAAACTTTTTTACTAGGGGTTACATGATCCAGACATACATATGTGGGAATTTGTATATTGCGCGAATATATAATTGTGACACTGTAGTACTTAAACATGTCTTAGTGTATGTGGTGTTATCTATATCTGTTTGTGTATGTGTAGGCTTACACTTTGCTACAAATGTATTAAAAAAACAAATAAAATTAGATGTAATGGTGACTTGTAAATGGAAGCTTAGAGGGGCCTTAGTTTTCGTGGTTGTTTTATAATCGTGTCGGCCTAATAGAAGATATATTTTAATTGTTGTTCTTCGGATAAGGGAAACACGTGCCTAAAATTAGTTAAAAATGCGAAAAAAAAATTAAGGAAAAAATGGTCCGATTATAATCAGATTTTTGGGTTATTAAAGTATGCGTTAAACACACAAACAAAATTTTAATTAAATGTTTTCTATTTTCATAAAATTTTAAAGATTTATGTGAATATCGGGAGTGTGGTTTGTATGGGGGCTACAAGAAGAACTGATACGATTTCTTTGAAATTCGGAACGGTGATTTGTGAATACAAAAAACGTTTACCTGCCAAATTTTGAAAGGATATCTATTAAAATACGGTTTTTGACCCAAATTTAAAGGGGACGTTTGTATGGGGGCTAGGTCAACACATGGACCGATTTTTTCCAATTTCAAATGAAACTTAAGCTTCCAAAAGAAGCTTAAGTTTCAATTTTTATACAAATCGGTTAGAAATTGCGACCTGTATCGTGCGCACAACGTTTACATGGACGGACGGACGGACAGACGGACGGACATCGCTAAATCGACTCAAAAAGTGATTCTGAGTCGATCGGTATACTTGAAAGTGGGTCTAGGACCAATATTTCGGGTAGTTACAAACATCAGCACAAACTCATTATACCCTGTACCACAGAGTGGTGTAGGGTATAATTATCTATCTAACCAGCAAAAAAACACTAAAATCGGAGGAAAATTAAACAAGATATACATTCTTTCCCAGATCATTATTACGTAATTTTTGTATGAGATAAAACATTTTTTTATTTTGATTTTCAATTGTTTGGCAAATTATCACTCCATAAGGGTAAAAAAATAGAAAAAACATTTCTGGGACTGGGACAGTATTTATAACTTTGCCATTTCAGAATTCAGTTTTTTTTGGCTGGCTAGAAAGAGAATTGTACATAAAAAACTTATTTCTTTTTGATTTATTTGAAAAAGTACGTTTCAAATACAACTTTTTTTAAAACAAAAAAGGTGATTTATTTTCCTTATAAAATTGTTAACCGATATTCGACACGTGTTTTCCCTACCCAATAGTTTACAAATTTTTAATTTTTAACTTTTACATTAAAAAAAAAACAAAACTGGGCCCATCCATGTTAAAAAAAAAAAATACATTTTGAAAATTTTCGTCTTATTTAAGAACAGGTTTAGTGTAAAATAGAATAATTAATATATTGGTTTTAGACAATAGCGATTGCCATTTAAATTCTCTATATCCCAATTAATGTAGTATATGGTTTTTATATTTTGCTAAATTGCCTTGACAAGATCGTGACGAGATCAAAACACGTGTCGGCTAAGTCGTGCAAAAAATGACCAAGACAAATAAATTTAAAACAGAAAAATAATTTTCTTGAAAATTATTATATGCACGCAGAGAAAAAATATGGTTGCGACATGATCACGGCAACTATACTATGATCTCTAAACCCAGTTATGATTGCAGCAATCACGTTATTCTTTTTAAAATTTTAGTTAAACATTTATATGGTTGTTTTAGACATTTTATAGTCGCTTCAATCATGAAAAAATAATTGCTACATCCAAAAGTACAATATGGTTGTTGTAACAATGTTAGGTTAGGTTAGGTTGTAAGTGGCTGCTGACGTTTTACGTCAACACACGTAGACTCTGAGGTCCATTGTGATACCACGGGATCGTAATAGGTTTCCCTACTAGTCCCTGTCGTTAAACCAGTTTGAGCTTCTTATGAAACTCCTTAGATGTTGAATTTTGACATCCGACAAATCAGAAAGATCGTACAGCTCCCTAGATCCCAGTGAAGCAAGTCGCTGACCAGAAAGTGCCGGGCAATGGCAAATAAAGTGTTCGATAGTTTCCAACTCCTCTTCATCCATGCAACTTCGGCAAAAGTCATTCGACGGCACATTTAACCGCTCTGCGTGCTTCCCTATAAGACAGTGTCCGGTAATTATAGAAACCACCGTCGAAATCTCTCCTCTTGGAAGCGATATCAGCTCACTTGTGCGCCCCTGATTAAGAGAAGGCCAAATCAGTCGTGTTGTCTCACACGTCCATCCATTTCCCCATCTTTGATTAGTCTCCGTCGCAGAACAAAGCCGTAGGTTTTGCTTGCAAGTTTCTAGAGGCATACCAACACATTCCAATTCTGTTGGAACCTGTAAGGTAGTTCCTAGTCTTGCAAGCTCATCGGCTTTGCAATTCCCTGGAATGTCTCTGTGTCCTGGGACCCATATGAGTCGTATGTTAAACTGCTTGGCCATCTCATTTAAAGACGTGGGCAGTTAAGGGCAGATCTTGTTTTCAGAAACATTGAATCCAGGGACTTGACCGCGGCTTGACTGTCAGTATAGATGTTGACTGCGGTTGTAGACAAGACATTGCAGCTCAACCAGTCAGCCACCTTTTTTGCCAGCATCTCTGCCTGGTAAACACTGCAATGATCTGGCAGTCTACGAGCCAGGCTCAATCCAAGCTCTTCCGAATAGACCCCAAAGCCCACTTGTTCGTGCAGCCTCGATCCATCTGTGTAAAAATTTATGGTAGCTCCACTTCCCGGAGTATCCCCCATCCAAGACTCCCTGGATGGTATCATAGTGGTAAAGTGGCGCTCAAAGAGGCTCAAAGAGGGAGCACAATCCACATTTTGTGGTATTGTTATCTTTTTTAAGATCGCGCTATGGCCACAATCGCTGCTCCTCCATTACAGCGTGCTATTAAGTCGAATTGCCGACGCAGCTGCATACTGCCTACCCAATATGTCCAAGGGTATCAGGTGAAGGAGGATTTCTAATGCAGCCGTAGGTGTAGTACGAAGAGCACCAGTGATGCACATTGACGCCATTCTCTGTACCTTTGTGATAAAGACAAATTGCCGACGCAGCTGCATACTGCCTACCCAATATGTCCAAGGGTATCAGGTGAAGGAGGATTTCTAATGCAGCCGTAGGTGTAGTACGAAGAGCACCAGTGATGCACATTGACGCCATTCTCTGTACCTTTGTGATAAAGACACAGTTCGCCTTTGTTTCTAAAGCAGGCCACCAGACAATGATTCCATACAGCAAAATTGGACGCACCACTGCTGTATAGATCCAATGAACGACTTGAGGGCTAAAACCCCATCGTTTTCCAATGGCCGTTTTACAGGAATACAAAGCAATCGTTGCTTTTCTCACCCGTTCCTCAATATTACGCCTGAAATTCAGCTTCCTATCTAGAAACACTCCAAGATACTTGGCTCCATGTGAGAAGGTGATTTCAGTACCGTCCAGAGAAATAGGATCGAAAGCAGGAATCTTATTTTTCCTTGTAAATAAAACAAGCTCTGTTTTACTAGGATTAACTCCTAGACCACAGTCTCTTGCCCATTTAGACATATCTTTCAGAGAACCCTGAAGAATGTCCCACAATGTTGGCAGATGCTTCCCCTTTACCGCTATCGCGACATCGTCAGCATATGCGACAACATGACAACCACGTGCTTCTAGAGATAGTAGCATTGAATTCAGTGCCAGGTTCCAAAGAAGCGGCGAAAGAACACCTCCTTGTGGTGTGCCTCTATTGACAAATCGAGATATGACGGACGCTCCCTATTCAGACGTTATACGTCTACTGGCAAGTAGGCTTTCCACCATTAAAACGATTTCACGCTTTACTCCCAGACCAGACAATGCCAATATTATCGATTCTGGGATGACATTATTAAAAGCCCCCTCAATATCAAGAAAGGCCACCATAGTGTACTCCTTTACCGAAAGCGATCTCTCGATGGTACCAACGAGCTCATAAAGAGCTGTTTCCGTTGATCGTCCCTTGCTGTATGCATGTTGCTTTGTCGAAAGCAACCTCGGGTCAATCACTCTACGCAAATATGAGTCTATCATTCGTTCCATTGTCTTTAGCAAAAAAGAAGACAGACTAATTGGTCTGAAATCCTTCGGAGCTGTGTGGGAACTTTTCCCAGCCTTCGGGACAAATACGACTCTGGCATCCCTCCATTTTAAAGGAATATACGACCAGTTGATGCATGCTGTGTATAGATTATACAGCAACGAGGCTATATAGTCCGTCACTTGCTGCAACTCAGCCGGGATTATACCATCAGGTCCCGGGGATTTATAGGGCCTGAAGCTTTTTATCGCCCAGATTAATGTTGGCATATTTATTATTTCCGAAGCAATTTCAGATGCTTGGGCGTTAGAACGTTCCAAAGCTTGAAACGGCGTCATGGAATTGCCCGGAAAATGCGTGTTTAAAAGGAGATCCAGCGACTCCACTGGAGGAAGACCACACCCCATTAGGATCTTTTAGGTATCCCAGGGTGCAAGGAGAAGAAGCCAGAATCTTGCGCAGCCTGGATGCCTCAGAAACGTCTTCTATATTTCCACAGAAGTTTTTCCAAGAATCACATTTTGCATTTCTGATCATCTTTTTATAACTCTTAAGTTGCAGTCTGTATGCAGACCAGTCCTCGTCCGCTCTTGAAAATTTAGCCTTATTAAAGAGCTTTCTGCAGGAGTCTCTGCTCGTCTGCAACTCATTTGACCACCAAGGTGGCTTTTTTTTTCCTCTAGGCTTTGCAGAAAGGCAAGACGCATCCAGGCACCTATTACAAACATTTGTTATATGGTCAACCAGACGGTCAATTTCCGCCAAACTATGTGGTTCAGATAAGGGTACTTCATCCAAAAGCAAAGAAAAAGTCTCCCTATATTTCACCCAGTTTGTTCTCCTCAGATTTCAGATTTCTAGAGAGACAGTCTTGAGACAGTCTCAACCGGGGCACGCTCCCTGAGTAAAAACTCAATATAGCGATGATCTGAGAAAGAATGCTCTTCCAAAACTCTCCAGTCATCAATTCTATCAGACAATGTATCTGATACAAGTGTTACGTCAAGAACCTCTTGCCGCGTACTTGTAACGAAAGTTGGTTCACCACCCTTGTTACAAATATACAGGTTAGTGCTTAACAAAAACTCCAAAAGTGATTCGCCTCTATCATTTGTGTCTGTACTTCCCCATATCGAATGATGTGCATTAGCATCACAACACACTAGTAACTGGTGTCCCCTAGATTCAGACTCCCGAATTTAACCGACAACCTTCTCCGGGGGTATTGACCCCGGATTAGGAAAATACGCAGAGGCGAGCCAAATAGACTTCCCATGAAGCTCTAAGCTAGCCGCTGTAACATCCATATCACTAAAAGTTGATAAAAAGAATATATTTAAGCCATTTTTTGCCAAGATGCAGGCTCTTGGTGAGCCCTCACCTTTGGCAACCACCAACTTAAACCCAGGGGTCTTCAATCCGCAAACCCGGCCACCCCGTACCCAGGGCTCTTGGATAAAAACCAAGTCAACTGCTCCTGTCGTTAGGCGCAGCAAGAGTGCAACTGAGGCTACCTTACAGTGATGGAGGTTTATTTGTAGGAACCGCAACATCTTGTTTTATTTCCACCATCCTTTCCACCACCGTGTTATTGGCTTCATCCTCCGTGTTATCAAAGAGGTCGCATTCGTCCCCAGATTCGGTTTCGAATAAGCCAGATTTATATCCCATCTGTTCTGAATCGGAGGCAACAGAACTCTCCGAATTCCTCACTGCATGGGCCTCGTCTTGAATGTCACCCATCGTGGCATCAGCTTTATCCTCCATGCCATCACAGAGGTCGCATTCGTTATCAGATTCGGTTTCAAAAATGCCAGATGCATCTCCCATCAGCCTAGAATCGGCCAGCTGAATATCAACCTTTTCCAGATTCTCCTCCCCAGCCGACTCTGCCACTGGCTTGTCTGCGTCCAAAATAGTCTTCTGGTCGCCCTTGTAGACATTGACTCTTATATGAAAAAATCCAAATCTAATAATGCCGTCAGTCCTGGCTAAAAGCGGAAGCGATTCCTCATTAACCAAGACCACTGCTTGACGACGAGCGCCCTCCATCTCACCCAATCTGGCAATTTGCCAATTCTGAGTTGGAAGGTCAGGATTGCAGACTTTTATCATCTTAAGAATCACCGCAGTGTCATTTGTAGCCATTGGGATCCATGCATGAGCTCTGGGTTGCGAGGGGATATCATGTTTTTCCACAACGTCCAGTCTAGCTCCAGGCCATAACTCTCCCACTTGGCTAATGGCAACCTTAAACACGGCTGCGGATCTTTCGTTCCCAAAAACAACGAGTTTTACTCGCCCCTGATACCAACCTGCGTTGACAGTAGTAGGGAGAAAATCAGGTATACTCTCAAGGAGCCTATAGTAGATTTCATTTAGTTTAGTTTCAACTAAACTCCACTTGTCCCTTGGAATGCTACAATCCCCATTTTGCCTGTTTATCACAGCCCTAACGAAGTTACCTTTAACCACTTCACTAAAAGACTGAGTCCAGACGTTGCCGGTCACCTTAGATCTCTTAGGTAAAGGTTTCTCGTCGGGCGAGCGCAACCTTTTACCAGACTTCGATGACGAGGCCGAAACAGCGCTATGTTTGTCAGATGCGCGCATTGCCGAAAGTTTGTCCTGTTCTTTAATGACTCCTTTCGCCCATGATAGCGACGCCCTCTCACGTTCGGAGAGCTTCGTTCCATCAAGTTGGCTTAGTCTGTTAATTATTTTCAAACAAAGCCGTCTCTGGTTGTGCCTGACCTTTGATGGTTTAAGTTTCTTTTTCTTTTTACCACCAATATTAGGCTGAGCACCCCTACCAGAATCAAGGTCGGACTTCAAGGTCGCAACCCTAAGACCAGTGCTAGGACCAGCACCAGTCGGTGAGGCAGAGCCTCGAATTAAATCGGTATCATTTGTGTCCATATTTTCATTTTCCTGGATGTGGTCATGAAAATATTACAAAAATACCTATTACGAACAATTTCAAAAATTCAATTAATAGCACGGAGATAAATTAAAACACGTCCACACTTGTCAACAGTAACAATGTTATAGTTAATTATATTCTCGACACACCAAAAATTTGAACATATTATGATTATAACAATCATTAGATAATCACAACTTAATGAAAATTGATTTTTGCAAACATTGTCAGGTTTATTATCAGTTTAGTGTTTTGCCAGCAAGCAGTTAGTCGCAAATACGCGACTTACAATTAGTTCTTTAAAAAATTTAAGGCAATTTGAGTTAAAAAATTGGATTAACGCAGAAGGAAATAAAATAGAAATCTACTTTATATAATTTATTTATTGTGCGGTTTAAAAATAACTTTCCATTTTAAATAAAAACTTATAATCGAAAATATTTAAGGGTTTTCTTTGCATTTTTTGTTTGCTGAATGTGTTATAATTGCTGACAATAATTTTAATTTTGTAACAAATATGTTATGATTGTAGCAAATATGTTATGATTTTGTCAATAACTTAATGGTTTATTCAATCATCCAATGTTAACTGACAAAAATATTATCGCTGATGAATTTTTTTTTTAGAAAAATGCCCTAAATTTATTGCACATCATTGATGTAAAACGCAGGTTGCCACTAAATTGAACCAAAATTAATAAAAATGGTTTCATATTTATAAAAACAACATTTAAAAACAAAAAATAAATTATTGGTGTGAACTTTATCAAAAAAAAAGTATTGAAGAATTTCTATAAACAGGTGGTGTTAAAGCATATTATATTTTCTCAATTTCAAAAAAAAAAAAAAAAATATTAAACTAGAATTATATTATTATAATTATATAACATTTATGCCATAATTGCCGCAATCATATAATGATTAACATTCCTTGTTGCCTTCAATCATGTTAACATTATTGTTACAATCATATTCCCAATCATAATATGACGCTCTTAAATCATGATCACCGAAACCATGTTTTTTTTTCTGCGTGTGAGTATGTATATAATGATGTAATTAGAAAAGAAAAATTACCTCGAGCTGGAATAACCCTACCATAATATCATTTTGTAATTATGTAAATTTCGTGTACTTTTTGATCATAGTTTTCAATAAAGCTTGTTTGTTTCCATTTAAATAAGAATATTATCATGTTTGCTGTTCTAATATTTTTGTATAAAAGTTTTTTCTTGTTTTTTTTTTCTTAAGTTTCTTATTTGTAAAGTTTGTCTTATTTTTTTGCTCTTATTTCTAGTTTGTTTTTATGGGTAATAATAGGTGTGTTCCAGAACGTTACCGCGGGTGCCCGCGGGTACCCAAACCAGCCCGAAAAGCGTTCCCGTACGCAAAAATTGGGTAAATGAGAGAGTTTTTGAGAGAATAAATTACTTTCTCATTTTACCGAACTTACCCGCACTTTTTTTTCGGGTAAGTTGGTAACAGTCAGATGTTGAAAAAACAGCTGATTTTTTTTGTGAAGCTAAATTGGAAATTTAAATAAAATAAAGAACTAAACCAAGGAAATGTGTTATTTCAATACAAAAAAAGATAATTTGTTATTAAAATAAACTTTTACAATTTGTTTTCTTGTTTAAAGTAACTTTTCTTACGAAAATATTTTAGTGTTATTGGTTTGTTTACATTTTCTATTATTTTGGGCTTGAAATGTGGTTTTTAGCGTTCCCGTACTTTTGTGCATTTTTGTGGTATCGTGAGAGGTTTTTTGATTTTCTCTCATTTTACCGAACTTTACCCGGAAAGTTCTGGAACACACCTAATATTATTAAAATTGTACAGTTTGTGGTTTTTAAATCGTCACATGGTTGTTATTACTGCTTTATATTCTTTGTGCTTTTTATTTCGCTGCAAAAGTTATAAATTAATTTTTATTGTATTTACTTTTTTGGATTTAACTAACATTTTAAAGGATTACAAAATTGTATTATTAAAGAACAACAATATTCTGAGAGAGCACTCTCGGACATTTTTCGCGTAGAAAAAATTTCAGATTCTGAGACATTTTTCGAATAGGAAACCTCTTAGATTCTAAGATAATTTTCGTATAGAAAAATTTTCAGATTCTGAAATATTGTTCCTATTGGAAAATTTTTGGATTCTAAAACATTTTTCGTATAGAAAAAAATACATTTTTCGTATAGAAAAATTTTCAGATTCTAAGACATTATTCGTATAGCAAAATTTTCTTATTTTTTTTTTCTTATAAAAAAATTTTCAGATTCTGAGACATTTTTCGTATAGAAAAATTCAGAAAGAAAAATTCTCAAAATCTGAGAAATTTTTTGTATATAAAAATTTCCAGATTCAGAGACATTATTCGTATAGAAAAATTCTCGGATTCTGAGACATTTTTACTTTAGAAAAATTCTCAGATTCTGTGACATTTTTCGTATAGAAAAATTCTCAGATTCTAAGACATTTTTCGCATAGAAAAATTCCCAGATTCTGAAACTTTTTCGTATAAAAAAATTCTCAGATTCTGTGACATGTTGTACAGAAATATTCTCAGATTCTGAGAAATTTTTCGTATAGAAAACTTCTCAGATTTTGAGACAATTTTCGTACAGAGAAATTCCCAGATTCCAAGCAATTTTTTGTATAGAAAAATTGTAAGATTCCGAGACATTTTTCGTATAGATAAATTCTTAGATTCTGATACATTTTTCGTAAAGAAAAATTCTAAGGTTCTAAGACATTTTTCGTATAGAAAAATTCTGAGACATTTTGCGTATAGAAAAACCCTCAGATTCTGAGGTGTTTTTCGTATAGAAAAATTCTCAGATACTGGGACATTTTTTGTACAGAAATATTCTCAGATTCGAGAAATTTTTCGTATAGAAAAATTCTCAGATTCTCAGACATTTTTCTTATAGAAAAATTCTCAGATTCTGAGACGTTTTTCGTATACAAAAATTCTCAGATTCTGAGACATTTTTCGTATAGAAAAACTCGGATTCTGAGACATCTTTCGTATAGAAAAATTCAGATTCTAGAGCATTTTATGTACAGAAATATTCACAGATCCGGAGAAATTATTCGTATAGAAAAATTCTCAGATTCTGAGACAACTTTCGTATAGAAAAATTCCCAGATTCCAAAAAAATTTTCGTGTAGAAAAATTCTCAGGTTCTATGACATTTTTCTAATAGATGAATTCTCAGATTCTAAGACATTTTTCTAATAGAATAATCCTCAGATTCTTAGACATTTTTCGTATAACAAAATTCTTAGATTCTCAAATTTTTTTCATATAGAAAAATTCTCAGATTCTAAAAAAACATTTTCATATAGAAATATTCTCAGATTATATAAAAAGATTATGTAAAAATTAAAAAAATTTTCTTATACACCATTTCCAATTGTATTTCAGAAATTATCAATTGTATTTCAGAAGTTATCAATTGTATTTCAGAATTTATCAATTGTATTTCAGAAACTATCAATTGTATTTCAGAATTTATTGTATTTCAGAAATTATCAATTGTATTTCAGAATTTATCAATTGTATTTCAGAAATTATCAATTGCATTTCATTAGAAAAATGCTCAGATTCTGAGACATTTTCATATAGAAATATTCTCAGATTATATAAAAAGATTATGTAAAAATTCAAAAAATTTTTCTTATACACTATTTCCAATTGTATTTCAGAAATTATCAATTGTATTTCAGAAGTTATCAATTGTATTTCAGAATTTATCAATTGTATTTCAGAAACTATCAATTGTATTTCAGAATTTATTATATTTCAGAAATTATCAATTGTATTTCAGAATTTATCAATTGTATTTCAGAAATGATCAATTGTATTTCAGAATTTATCAATTGTATTTTAGAAATTATCAATTGTATTTCAGAAATTTTTAATTGTTACGAAGGTTATTTTCTGAAATACAATTGATAATTTCTGAAATACAATTGTTAATTTCTGAAATACAGTTGATAAATTCTGAAATACAATTGTTAATTTCTGAAATACAATTTATAAATTCTGAAGTACAATTGATTATTTCTGAAATACAATTGATAAATTCTGAATTAAAATGGATAATTTCTGAAATACAATTGATAAATTCTGAAATACAATTGATAATTTCTGAAATACAATTGGAAAAGGTGTAAAAATTTTTTTTTTCTTAGAAACCTAAAACAATTTATTAAAAAAACATTTTTTTTCTCAAAAGGCCTTTGAAAAATCTATTTGGTGTTTTGATCCACAAACTTTAAAATGGACCTTAGAATGTAATTTACCAGAATGTAGAAGAGACTTTGCTGTCATTGCTATAAACCATGGCAACAGTTATCCTTGTAAAGCAACTCAAAACAAAGAACACATTCATGACTCTGGTTTTTATATTATCGGTGGTGAAGGAGTTAATGGCGCTGCACTTAATACAGTATGGTTTTACAATGTCAATCGAAAAGTGTGGATTAAGGTACGCGTATTCATATGTTAATATTAGAGATGGGCACATGAGCAGCTTAGAGTGTGATTCACGTGATTCTCACATGATCCCGCGTGAGTATGACTGAAATCAATGATACTCAGTTGATTGTGAGTGAGTGTAAGTGAAGAAAAAAATTTAAAATTTGGCTTAACTTAAGAGTTCGTCGCTTCTTTGAAACCTGGCACTGAATTCAATGCTGCTATCTCTAGAAGCACGTGGTTGTCATGTTGTCGCATATGCTGACGATGCCGCGATAGCGGTAAAGGGGAAGCATCTGCCAACATTGAGGGACATTCTTCAGGGTTCTCTGAAGGATCTGTCTAAATGGGCAAGAGACTGTGGTCTAGGAGTTAATCCAAGTAAAACAGAGCTTGTTTTGTTTACAAGGAAAAATAAGATTCCTGCTTTTGATCCTATTTCTCTGGACGGCACTGAAATCACCTTCTCAGATGGAGCCAAGTATCTTGGAGTATTTCTAGATAGGAAGTTGAATTTCAGGCGTAACATTGAGGAACGGGTGAGAAAAGCAACGATTGCTTTATATTCCTGTAAAAGGGCCATTGGAAAACGATGGGGTTTTAGCCCTCAAATCGTTCATTGGATCTATACAGCAGTGGTGCGTCCAATTTTGCTGTATGGAATCATTGTCTGGTGGCCTGCTTTAGAAACAAAAGCGAACTGGTGCTCTTCGTACTACACCTACGGCTGCATTATAAATCCTCCTTCACCTGATACCATTGGACATATTGGGTAGGCAGTATGCGGCTGCGTCGGCAATTCGACTTAATAGCACGCTGCAATGGAGGAGCAGCGATTGTGGCCATAGCGCGATCTTGAAGAAGATAACAATACCACAAAATGTGGACTGTGCTTTCTCTTTGAGCCTCTTTGAGCGCCACTTTACCATCATGATACCATCCAGGGAGTCTTGGATGGGGGATACTCCGGGTAGTGGAGCTACCATAAATTTTTACACAGATGGATCGAGGCTGCACGAAAAAGTGGGCTTTGGAGTCTATTCTGAAGAGCTTGGGTTGAGCCTGGCTCGTAGATTGCCAGATCATTGCAGTGTTTACCAGGCAGAGATGCTGGCAATAAAGGAAGTGGCTGACTGGTTGAGCTGCAATGTCTTGTCTACAACCGCAGTCAACATCTATACTGACAGTCAAGCCGCGGTCAAGTCCCTGGATTCAATGTTTCTGAAAACAAGATCTGCCCTTAACTGCCGCACGTCTTTAAATGAGATGGCCAAGCAGTTTAACATACGACTCATATGGGTCCCAGGGCACAGAGACACTCCAGGGAATTGCAAAGCCGATGAGTTTGCAAGACTAGGAACTACCTTACAGGTTCCAACAGAATTGGAATGTGTTGGTATGCCTCTAGAAACTTGCAAGCAAAACCTACGGCTTTGTTCTGCGACGGAGACTAATCAAAGATGGGCAAATGGATGGACGTGTGAGACAACACGACTGATTTGGCCTTCTCTTAATCAGGGGCGCACAAGTGAGCTGAGGAGAGATTTCGACGGTGGAGAGGAGAGATTTCGACGGTGGTTTCTATAATTACCGGACACTGTCTTATAGGGAAGCACGCAGAGCGGTTAAACGTGCCGTCGAATGACTTTTGCCGAAGTTGCATGGATGAAGAGGAGTTGGAAACTATCGAACACTTTATTTGCCATTGCCCGGCACTTTCTGGTCAGAGACTTGCTTCACTGGGATCTAGGGAGCTGTACGATCTTTCTGATTTGTCGGATGTCAAAATTCAACATCTAAGGAGTTTCATAAGAAGCTCAAACTGGTTTAACGACAGGGACTAGTAGGGAAACCTATTACGGTCCCGTGGTATCACAATGGACCTCAGAGTCTACGTATGTTGACGTAAAACGTCAGCAGCCACTTACAACCTAAACCTAAACCTAAGAGTTCGTCCCTAAAAAAGAAAAAACAATTTAAAATTTCGCTGTACTTTAAATTTTGCTGAAAATTTTTAATGATTTTTTAAATTTTAGTTTTTGATTTTTTTTTGTATAAATAAGAGTTTCGTGAATGTAAGTCAACGTGAGTGCGAGTGAAGCTTGCGTGAGTGCACGGGAGTGCGAGTTGTATTAAATTTACTTACGTGGTTATGAGTGAGTGTGATTTAAAAAAATCAGCTCGTGAGTGAGTGAGTGTGCGTGATTAAAAAATTCCTGTCGTGAGCGTGAGTGAGTGTTAGTCAAAAAACACTCACGCGCCCATCTCTACTAGAAAGAGAAAGAAATATTGTATTTCTTTTTATTACTAGATCAACTTAAAATCGATCATGGATCGGTAGTTGTATATATTTTACAGGGTATGACCATAATGTGATACAAACGAAATAAGAAACTAATATTTTAAATCTATCAATCACAAAGTGTATAGGGTGTATAAAAACAACACAAAATCAATTAACAATTTCAAATTTCACATTTTAAATAATTAATTTTACAATCATTTATTTAAAGTGTACAATTATTCTTTTTTTGGTTATTTTCACTTACTGTTTTGTACAGAAACCTTCACTGAATATAGGACGTTATGGTTTAGCGGCTGCCATGGTAAATAACGAGATTTGGATAGCAGGCGGCATAATCAATGACAATACTGCTGGCATTTGTGGCAATAATAATAATGTGGAGACTACAAAATCCACAAGAGCAGCATCAGCTTTACATGTAATCACCGATACAATGGAGATTTACAATTTAAAATGTACACATGAAATATTGGCCAACAATGATGCAGAAGGATTTACAAATATAACTGGAAAACATGGTGGTAGGAGAAAAGAGTATGAATATGCGGATGATGGGGCTGGTGGTGACAATTTTGATGGCAGAGATGCCGATGAAATTATTGATAAAGTTTGTGGTTGTAATGTAGGCCAGTGGATTAAATCTAAACAACATTTGCGTTTACCAAGGTAATCGGATTAGTTAAAAAAATCGTATTTTCATTTTATTTTTTGCGGGAAAAAAGGAATTGTTTTTATACATTTTATAAATTTAAAGTCATTTGGGCAATGTATAATACCAACACTCAAAAAAATAATTTTGAAGAATTAATAATTTTAATTGCTTATTTGAGTTAGCTAAAGCTATATTTAATGTTTTTTATACCCTCCACTCTAGTGATAGAGGGTATATATAAGTTTGTCATTCCGTTTGTGACACCTCGAAATATTGGTCTATTACCCCATAAAGTATGTATATTCATGATCCTCGATCGATTTTAAGACGATCTTGCGATGTCCGTCCGTCCGTCTGTCCGTCTGCCTGTCTGTTGAAAACACGCTAACTTTTGAAAGACTTCACGGAGGCTCCTGAAGTTTGGCATATATGTTAGACATTTACCTAGTCAGGTTGATATTGCAATCCAGCGAAATCGGTCCAGTGGTTCAAAAGTTATAAGTAAATGAGAGAATTTCGGCAAGGGTTTTTCTGGAATTTACGAGTTTAAACAAACGGTAACTTTCGAACGACAATTCTGAGGGTGCTGAAGTGTGACATATATATTTGCCGTTCCTCTGGTTCAATTCGTTTTAAATTTCAGCCAAATCGGTCCAGTCGTTCAAAAGTTATTAGCAAAGCCGTGAATTTCAGATTAGTTTCACCTTAAATTCACGTGTTGAAAACCCGTTAAACATGTTTAAAAAACATTAGTAAGTCACAAAAATATTTTACAAGGTATTTTTGTCACTTAAAAATATTTTTACACTAAAAAAAAAAAAAAATACACTCAAAACAAATTTTACACTCAAAAAAAATTTTACACTCAAAAAAAATTAGTAAATTATTTTTTTTTTTTTTTTCAAAAATTACAAAAAAATAGTTTTTTTACACAAAATAAAATATTTCTAACCAAAAATTTTATTTTTTTCACGTTAGAAAATTTGCTATCACTTAAAAAGGGCATTGTGGAGGGTATTCATAGATTCGGCCAAGTCGAATTTAACTTTTTTTCTACTTGTTTTTATATATTAGTGTTTTGCGAGACAAGTGAAAAAATAAAATTCGGCTTTACCGAATTCATGAAAAATACCCTATTAGGTCAAGGGGTTTTCCCGTTATTATGATTTACCGCAGATTTTTCATCTCAATTCATCAGATTTTACCGCTTTTTTCAGAATTTTTTATTTCCCGGGATCCCGCATAAAAAATCCCGGGAAATAAAAAATTCTGGAAAAAGCGGTAAAATCTGATGAATTGAGATGAAAAATCTGCTGATTTAAGCAGAAAAATCTACTGATTTAAGCAGAAAAATCTACTGATTTAAGCATAAAAATCTGCTGATTTCAGATAAACAATCTAAGCATCTAAAATGTATTTTATTGATGTAAGAAAGACTTAAAAAGATTTTAAGCATAAAGTTTTTTTCAACTTTATGTAATTTTTTCAAGAAAATTTTCCAAGTTTTTTTTTCAAACTGCCCAGCAAAATTTTCTGTTCCAAATAATCGGTTCCGGAACCCATCAAACTACCCTGCAATCGGTTCTACTTAATATTCCAGAATCAATGATTTTTGTTTGAAATTGTCCCGAAAGCAATCGTTTTTTAGAGCAAGTAGTTTTTTTAAAAAAATATTTTACATAGAAAATTTTGTTGTGATTACCGTAGAATGTTTTCAAGGATCTATTGAACCAGGAATTTGTTCCAAATTTGTTTCCTGGGTGTTAATTTTTAGTTATGCTGTTTTTCAACAAAACTTTTAATTTTTTTTTTTAAATATTTAAAAAATATCTTAAAACATTTTCTTGAAAACAAGATAACTATAAATTTCTGTAAAATTAGCAAAATAATCATATAATTTCTGTTATTTTTTAGAACTAAATGACAGAGAATTCAGTTAAAATATCAGAAAAATATGCTAAAAGTTTGCTAATTCAAACTGAAAGTTGTTTTACAGATTATTCGAAAGAACTGTTCTTCTGAGTGTTTTAAATTGAAAAAAATCAGTCGATGTTATGACCAAGCCCCCACTAAAACGTTTATAAAACATAAAATATTTTCAAATTTTAATGTTGTAAATAGTAAAATAAAGATTATTTACAACAACAACAGACTTCGAGCTCGGTTATTTTATTTATATTATTTATATTATTTATAATAAAATATTTTCTTTAAACATTTTTTAAACGGCGAGTGAGAACAGGCTATTAAATCGGATCATTTTTACTACAAATCCCCATACCAACTGCCCTTTCCATAATCACATAAGTTTCTCAAACTTATGTGAATATGGATCTTGTTAAATCTGATCTTAACCAGACCCTTTTTGGATTATTTCACAATAATAAAAGATTTAACCAAATATGGATCCAATCGGTTCGGTATTTGGACTACGACCAATGTTTGGACTACGACCAATGTTTGGACTACGACCAATGGCTATAATTTTCTTTGTTGTTACGTTTTTGTTTTCGATCTCATATCACTATTTTTTTGTGCTATTATTTTATATTGTTTTAGGAAAAATCCTTTTTCGTTATAAAAAATACTGTAAGAAATTTAAAAATCAAAGTTCTTAAATTGATACGTAATTTAAATGGACATGTTTGTGTACCTACATATTTCTCAAACCTACTGTTTTAGAGAATTTTAAGCTTTTTAATAAAAATTTTTCTTAATAAAAATCTATTTTATTTGGAGTGGAAATTTCGCTGCGGGATCCCGGGATCCCGGGAAAATTAAAAAATTTTCCGCTTTCCCGGGAAATGAAAAAGTGCGGGGTAAAAAAAACTCTAATTAGGGCGTATCGTTTTTCATGACTTTAATTTTTAAAAAAAATACATTTACTAAAACTGGACAGAAAAAAATGAGTAAATTTTTAATACTATTGAGAAAAACTTACTCAATTTTCCACCAGTAAACCATTTATTAGTATTGAGTAAACTTTTAATAGAAAATTATTGAATGCTTACTGAAAAGATTTGAGTAAAAGTTTTAATTGACACAATTAAAATTTTAATTGACACAATTAAAACTTAACTTAAAATTTATCGTTTTTTAAGTAACTTTTTAATTGTGTCAAGTAAATAGTTACTCAAAATTTATCAATTCACTTTTTTTTAAATTTAAAAAAGTTTAAAATTTTTTTCTAAAAAATGTTTTTTTCAAAATTTACCAAACATATTTATGGCTTAAAGATATAGGAAAATGTCATAAAGATGATTTCAAACTTTCATATAAATATCCAAAAAAATATAAACTAAATATGAATTTAAAAAACCAAGAGAATAAAAAAAATTATTAAATTTTTGTTAAATTTTTTAATTGCGTCACATCCGTACATCTGTCTGTGGAAAGCAAGATGCAGTCCAATATAAAAGAGTACTAAATTTGATAAACGAACATAATCGAAACCATCTGTTTGTGGAAAGCAAGATGCAGTGCAATCTGAAAGAGCTATAAATTTGTTAAATAAGCAAATCCAGATACGTCTGTCTGTGGAAAGCAAGATGCAGTCCAAACTGCAATAACTGTAAATTTGGTAAATAAGTAAAATCGAATCTAAGACATTCTAAAAAATATTTGTCTGTGCAAAGCACACTGCAGTCCAAGCAAAAATATCTAAGTAGTCTCACGAAATTTGCCACGAATATGTCTTGTGTTCATAGGCTGGTAAGGAAAAAGTTTTCCTTTAAAAAAACTAAACCAACCTCTAAAGAACTCCAACTTTGACCAAAAGGATGTACAAATTTATTATTTCAGACGCCCCTTTTGGGGGCGTGGATTAAAAAATGTGATAAAATTGTATTATTTCAGTGCAAAAAAGTGTTTTTACATTTTGTAGGGTATAAAAGATTCCGATCAATTTAACACTGTAACTTGTTGTTTTGTACTTTTGTGGAACAAATAAAACATTTTTATATCAGAAGAAGTTCAGAATTGGTAAAAAATAAAGATTGGGGGAAAAATAGAGCAAATTTTTTTTATAAAAAAATTTAATGAAAAATAAAATTTTGACAAAAAAGAATGTTTGGTTGAAAAAAAATTTTTTTTTGATAAAAAAAAAATGTGATGAAAAAAAAGTTTTTAATGAAGAAAAAAAAAATTGATGAACAAATTTTACATAAAAATATTTTCTGATAATTTTTTTTAATAAAAAATAAATGTTTAACATAAAAAAAATTTGGTTGGAAAAAAAATGATGAAAAAAAAAATTTTGCAAAAAAAATTTATAAAAAAAGAAATTTTATAAAAAGAAATTTAGCAGAATAATAATGTTTAAAAAAAATTAACAAACAAATTTTTTTTGAATTAAAAAAATTTAGTGATAAAAAAATTTATGAAAAAAATGTTTGGAAAAAATCTTTGGAAAAAAATTTTTTATGAAACAATAAATTTTATAAAAAGAAATTTAGCTGAAAAATAATGTTTTTTATGTCACGTTTTATTCAGCAGTGGGTTATTTTTTTTACACCAGCAGGTGAGTTGTTATCTAAGAATACTCTAAAAAAAAAGTGTAAAGTTAACAAAAAAGCTTGTAAACCTACAAGAAAATTTGCTGATACACATTTGAGGACCCCATTGGGTTCGGAAGAACTAAAACACCCAAGAAAAACACAATTTTTTATGAATTTTTTGTAAATTGGTTCAAGAAATGAAACATTCTTATGACATATGAAGTTTATGAACACTCAAAAAAATAAATACTGTAATGTTAGCAAAAAAAAGCTTGCAAACCTACAAGAAAATTTGCTGATTTTGAAACCACAATTTTTTTTGTTAAAGTTAGCAAAAATGTTTTGCCAAAAATTAGTTAACTGCATTTTTTTTTATTTCAACTAAGTTCATACACATTTGAGGATCCCATTGGGTTCGGACCCGATAGGTCCAGACCCCGATGGGCATAAACCTAGATTGGTTTTTTACAAATCGTCATAGTTTTTTATCCAAACTTTGTGTCCGTTTTGCAGTACCTTGCTTAGTTTTTGAGATACGTGATTTTAGGGGACCACTGGGGTTTTGAGAATTAAAAAACTCGATAACTTCAAAAATATTACTCGGAGAGCTTTTGGTTATTTTACGGTCTTGTTCTACGTGTAGAGAGGCTTTTGGACTTTTTGTTGTGTCGGCAATATTTGCCGAGATATGAGCATTTTAAAATTTTCGGGAATGCTAACTTTTTTGGATTCAAAGTTAGGACCCATTAGGGTCCACAAATGTGAAGAGGACCGGCGAGAACCAAAAATGGCCCCCATTTTGCTCTATCTGGCTTAGTTTCCGAGATAGCGCCATTTTAAGTTTTCTTAAAAAAAAAATACAATTTATTTTTGCTAATATTACACACAAAAAATTATTGGCTAAAAATGTTCAATTAAATTTATTGATCAACAAAATGTAAATGAGTCAATCAATGTTTTGATTAAAATTTTTGTTATTTTCTTTAACTGTCGAATTACAAATTTTCAACATACCAGATTTTTTTTCTCTTTAATTTATTTGATTAGATTAATTCAAAAATATACAAAATAATCGGGGTTTACTTTTTTATTGTTGGCAACATCTTGGAAAGCAAAAAAGATAAATTTTTTGATAATTTTGTCATAAGCTTACAATTCATTTGTTGAATCAATCATTATTTTGATTGACTATAAATAAAAAATTTATCAAATATTTGATCAAAATCGAAAAAACGTTTGATTGAAAAATTTTCAATCAATCACCTACAATTTGATGATTGGTATAACAATTTTTTTGATTGGAGGAATTTCAATAAAAAAATTTATTGAATCCGCGTTTTTGTTGATTGAAATTCGTTTCAATTTTTTTCTGTGTAGCAAAAAAGCTTGTAAAATTTTGGTCACCTCAATTTTAAATTTAGAAAAAAAATTTGTTAAAATTTTGTTTAAAATTGCTAATGCGCTAAATGAAGTATACAAGATATTTTTGCTAACATGCTAATCTCAACTAAAAATTTGCTAAGGTTAGCTTACTAGCATTAGCAAAAAAATTAGTAAATCTTGTAATGTATTATTTTGAATGTACAAATTTTGCAGGGATTTATTTTAAAATTGAATGGACATACATAAATACTAAAAAAAAACTCATTTCCAAATCTTATATTTTTTGCAGACTTTTTGCTAAATTTTGTAAAATGTCAAATGGCCATCTATATCTGGTTGGTGGTATTGGTTTAAATGACAATGGAAATTTGACATCATTAACTGACATAGATAAATACAATTTGGAACAGAAAAAATGGGAGCATTTTGGTGATTTAAATTGTGCCAGGTATGTATGTATGTTAGTAAGTGATTGTATTGTATTGTTTTTTGTGTTAAATTTTCCATTAAAACAAACCCCAGTAACAGTTAAAGTTGTTAAACAGTAAACAAAAAAAAAAAAAAAAACAAAAAAAGAAACATTAAAAAGTCATTAATTAAAAGTTTTTGTTAATTTTTTTTCTTGTTTTTTTTTTGTAAATTTCCGGACTCGCATAGACATGGTCATGACGTTGGCACACTTAATGACCACTCTATTGTTGTAATTGGCGGAGTGTCAACATTGAAAAAACATACATTAACTAAAGTGGAGACTTTTTGTACAAAAACACGCAAGTGTCTGAAGGATCTACCGGACTTACCGTGGCCAGTATCCGGTTGTGCTGTAGTAACATTGTGAATTGAAAAAAAAAAAAAAATGTTGTATTTTGTTTTGTAACAAAACTTTTATTTTATATATTTTTCCCCATTTGAAAAATAATTTTTTCTCTTTAATATTTTTTTTATGTAGTTTCCTTTAATATCAATAAAAGGAGTTTTTATATAAATAATTAAGTATAAAATAGAGGTAAATATTTAACACATAAAAGAATTTGGAAAATCGTAGAAACTTTTCAAGTGTATTTGTTTCACTATCCAACTTAAAGGTCGAACAGTGTCTCCAGAATTTCAGAATTTATCTATGGAAAAATATGTAAGAATCTGACAGTAATTTCTCTATTTAAATCTGATTTTTTTTTTTTTTTAAGGGAAAATGTCTCAAAATCTGAGAATTTTTTTGTAAGAGAAATTTTCTATAAGAAAAATATTTCAGAATCTAGAAATTTTTCTAGTAGAAAAATGTCAGAGAATTTTTTTATATAAAAAAATTTCTCAGCATCTGAGAATTTTTCTATAAGAAACATGTGTTAGAGTTTAAAAATTTTTCTGTAAGAAAAATGTCTCAGAATCTGAGAATTTTTCTATAAGAAAAATTTCTGAGATTCTGAGAATTTTTCTATAAGAAAATGTCTCGGAATCTGAGAATTTTTCTATAAGAAAAATGTCTCAGAATCTGATAATTTTTCTTTAAGAAAAATATCTCAGAATCTGAGAATTTTTCACTAAGAAAAATGTCTTAGAATCTGAAAAAATGCGTCAGAATCTGAGAATTATTCTATATAAAAAATGTCTCCGAATCTAAGAATTTTTCTATAAGAAAAATGTCTCAGAATCTGAAAAGTTTTCTATAAGAAAAATGTCTCAGCATCTGAGAAGTTTTCTATAAGAAAAAAAATTTTTTAAAGCAATAAATTAAAAATACTCTATTATGACAATAGAATAAAACTCTAATCGAATATATATACATATATAAAGGCCGAATAAATACATTTTATTTTTATGTACCTTTTGGTACTAAAAATAAAAAAACAACATTTATCTCAGAATCTTATAATTATTCTATAAGAAAAATATCTCAGAATCTGAGATTATTTTTCATAGAAAAATTTCTGAATTTTTCATAAGAAAAAATGTCTGAATTTTTCTATAAAAAAATGTCAGAATTTTTCTATAAAAAAATGTCTGAATTTTTCTATAAAAAAATGTCTCAGAATTTGAAAATTTTTTATGAGAAAAATGTCTCAGAATCTTATAATTTTTCTATAAGAAAAATTTCACAGAATCGGAGAGTTTTTCTATAAGAAAAATGTCACAGAATCTGAGAATTTTTCTATAAGAAAAATGTGTCAAAATCTGAGAATTTTTCAATAAAAAAAATGTCTCAGAGTCTGAGAACTTTTCTATAAGATAAATCTAAGAACTTTTCTATAAGAAAAACGTCTCAGAATATGAGAACTTTTCTTAATGAAAAATTTCTCTGAATCTGAGAATTTTTCTTTAAGAAAAATATCTCAGAATCTGAGAATTTTTCACTAAGAAAAATGTCTTAGAATCTGAAAAAATGCGTCAGAATCTGAGAATTATTCTATATAAAAAATGTCTCCGAATCTAAGAATTTTTCTATAAGAAAAATGTCTCAGAATCTGAAAAGTTTTCTATAAGAAAAATGTCTCAGCATCTGAGAAGTTTTCTATAAGAAAAATGTCTCAGAATCTAAGAAGTTGTCTGTAAGAAAAATATCTCAGAATCTGAGAAGTTTTTTTTAAGAAAAATGTCTCAGAATCTGAGAATTTTTCTATAAAAAAATGTCTCAGAATCTGAGAAGTTTTCTATAAGAAAAATGTCCCAGAATTTTTCCATAAGAAAAATGTCTCATGCGTTCTATAAGAAAAATGTCTCAGAATTTCTATAAGAAAAATGTCTCAGAATCTAAGAATTTTTCTATACGAAAAATGTCTCAAAACCTGAGAATTTTTCGAAAAGAAAAATGTCCCAGGATTTTTCCATAGAAAAATATCTAATGCGTTCTATAAGAAAAATGTCTCAGAACTTCTTTAAGAAAAATGTCTCAGAATCAAAGAATTTTTCTATACGAAAAATGTCTCAAAATCTGAGAATTTTTCTATAAGAAAAATGTCTCAGAATCTGAGAAGTTTTCTAAAAAAAAAAATTCTCAGAATCTGAGAAGTTTTCTATAAGAAAAATGTGTCAGAATGTGAGAAGTTTTCTATAAGAAAAATGTCTATGAAACTGAGAAGTTTTCTATAAGAAAAAATGTCTCAGAATCTGAGAAAAGAAAAATGTCCCAGGATTTTTCCATAAGAAAAATATCTAATGCGTTCAATAAGAAAAATGTCTCAGAACTTCTTTAAGAAAAATGTCTCAGAATCAAAGAATTTTTCTATACGAAAAATGTCTCAAAATCTGAGAATTTTTCTATAAGAAAAATGTCTCAGAATCTGAGAAGTTTTCTAAAAAAAAAAATTTCTCAGAATCTGAGAAGTTTTCTATAAGAAAAATGTGTCAGAATGTGAGAAGTTTTCTATAAGAAAAATGTCTATGAATCTGAGAAGTTTTCTATAAGAAAAAATGTCTCAGAATCTGAGACGTTTTCTATAAGAAAAATGTCTCAGAATTTGAGAAGTTTTCTATAGGAAAAATGTCTCAGAATGTGAGAAGTTTTCTATAAGAAAAATGTCTCAGAATCTGAGAAGTTTTCTAAAAGAAAAATGTCTCTGAATCTGAGAAGTTTTCTATAAGAAAAAATGTCTCAGAATCTGAGAAGTTTTTTTTAAGAAAAATGTCTCAGAATCTGAAAATTTTTCTATAAAAAAAATGTCTCAGAATCTGAGAAGTTTTCTATAAAAAAAATGTTCCAGGATTTTTCCATAAGAAAAATGTCTCATGCGTTCTATAAGAAAAATGTTTCAGAACTTCTACAAGAAAAATGTCTCAGAATCTAAGAATTTTTTTATACGAAAAATGTCTCAAAATCTGAGAATTTTTCGAAAAGAAAAATGTCTCAGAATATGAGAATTTTTCAATAAGAAACATATTTCGGAATCTGCGAATTTTTCTATAAGAAAAATGTCTCAGAATCTGAGAAGTTTTCTATAAGAAAAATGTCTCAGAATCTGAGAAGTTTTCTATAAGAAAAATGTCTCAGAATCTAAGAAGTTGTCTGTAAGAAAAATGTCTCAGAATCTGAGAAGTTTTTTTATGTAAGAATCTGACTGTAGTTTTTCTATTCGAATCTGAATTTTTCTAAAGGGAAAATGTCTCAAAATCTGAGAATTTTTTTGTAAGAGAAATTTTCTATAAGAAAAATATTTCAGAATCTAGAAATTTTTCTAGTAGAAAAATGTCAGAGAATTTTTCTATATAAAAAAATTTCTCAGCATCTGAGAATTTTTCTATAAGAAACATGTGTTAGAGTTTAAAAATTTTTCTGTAAGAAAAATGTCTCAGAATCTGAGAATTTTTCTATAAGAAAAATTTCTGAGATTCTGAGAATTTTTCAATAAGAAATATATATGGGGGTTTTCGTGTCAACTGACACAACTTTTGAAACCGATGTCTTCCGATCGGGATGAAATTTGCACCAAGGTTAGTCCTATTGGATAGTAGTTCAGACACAATTTTTCAACGAGATCGGTCAAGAACTCTCTGAGTTAGAGGGAGTCTACGTGTGTTGACGTAAAACGTCAGCAGCCACTTACAACCTAACCTAACCTAGAGGGGGTCGAAATTTGCCATTTTGGCCAAAGAGGTGTTGATTCTCATCCATGTAACTTATTACCTATTGCTTTTAGCAAAATGTGTCCCGAAGAGGTCAGATAGCTCTTTCTTCAGTCTTTCGAAAAAAAAATATAAAAAAAATAAAAAAAAAAATTTTGATTTTTTTTATTAAAAATCCAAAACTTTTTTGACTTTTTCCTCAAATTGGGCCCTTTTTTTTTTTTTTTTTTTTTGATTCCAAAGAAAGCTTAGGTGATTTCCTTTAAGAGCTGTGGGGTCGCTTAGTGGGATGCGAGTGGGATATCTATGAAAATTTTTTTTTTTAACTTTGGAACACAAAAAACGGTTCTTCAATTTGCACTATTAGGCGTGGGATAGCTAACCAGTTTTCGATTTCGATCCGCGATACCCTCTAATTTTTTTAAGGTTCGAAAAAGAAAGCACGAGCCAAAAAATGGGGGCGGTGGGGAGGGGCCATATGGCCCCTCATTGGGGTCAAAGTTGGGCGTAAAGAGGTAAAAATCCTCAAAAAGCCCCAAAACTCCCCTAGAAACGCCCCTGGAGGGGTGCAATGTGAGACCGACCTCCAATAATTTTCTGCCCCCAACATTTTTCTTGAACATACCTTACCCCTATTTCCACTTCCTAAGGGGGCTCCCATACAAAACATTTTTAAAAAATTTGATCCTACCATTCTAACTTACCCTAAAGTGCCCCTAGTGGGGCCAAATGTATGACCGACCTCCATTATTTTATTAATGCCAACATTTTTTGCAAACATACCTACAATGTATCTTTAACCCTTAAGGTGGTCCCCATACATTTCTTTTAATTTTTATAAATTTGTTTTATTAAACCAGCTCCTACCGCCCCTACCGTGCCTCCTAGAGAGGCAAAAATCACGATCAACCCCCATTATTTTTTAGTTACCAACATTTTGTCCGAACATCATAACACCCTATCTCCACTCCTTAAGGGGCTCCCATACATTATAAAAACATGTATTTTTAAAAACTAATAAAAAAAATAAAAAAAAATGTATGGGGACCCTCTTAAGAGTTGAAAATAAGGGGTAGGTATATTCTAAGAAAATGTTGGAGTTGAAAAAATATTGGGGGTCGGTCATACATTTTACATCTCTAGGGGCACCCTATGGACAGTTAGAGCGGTAGGAGAAAATTTTATAAAAATGTCATTTTGTATGGGGGCCCCCTTAGGAAGTGGAAATAGGGGTAAAGTATGTTCAAGAAAAATGTTGGGGGCAGAAAATTATTGGAGGTCGGTCTCACATTGCACCCCTCCAGGGGCGTTTCTAGGGGAGTTTAGGGGCTTTTTGAGGATTTTTACCTCTTTACGCCCAAATTTGACCCCAATGAGGGGCCATATGGCCCTTCCCCACCGCCCCCATTTTTTGGCTCGTGCCTTATTTTTCGAACCTAAAAAAATTAGAGGGTATCGCGGATCGAAATCGAAAACTGGTTAGCTATCCCACGCCTAATAGTGCAAATTGAAGAACCGTTTTTTGTGTTCCAAAGTTAAAAAAAAAAAAATTTCATAGATATCCCACTCGCATCCCACTAAGCGACCCCACAGCTCTTAAAGGAAATCATCTAAGCTTTCTTTTGAATCAAAAAAAAAAAAAAAAGAAGGGCCCAATTTGAGGAAAGAGTCAAAAACGTTTTGGATTTTTAAGAAAAAAAATCAAAATTTTTTTTTTTATTTTTTTTTATATTTTTTTTTCGAAAGACTGAAGAAATAGCTATCTAACCTCTTCGGGACACATTTTGCTAAAAGCAATAGGTAAGAAGTTACATGGATGAGAATAAACACCTCTTTGGCCAAAATGGCAAATTTCGACCCCCTCTAACTCAGAGAGTTCTTGACCGATCTCGTTGAAAAATTGTGTCTGAACTACTATCCAATAGGACTAACCTTGGTGCAAATTTCGTCCCGATCGGAAGACATCGGTTTCAAAAGTTGTGTCAGTTGACACGAAAACCCCCATATCAGAATCTAAAAATTTTTCTATAAGAAAAATGTTCCCAATTCTGAGAATTTTTCTAGATAAGAAAATGTCTCGGAATCTGAGAATTTTTCTATAAGAAAAATGTCTCAGAATCTGATAATTTTTCTTTAAGAAAAATATCTCAGAATCTTATAATTATTCTATAAGAAAAATATCTCAGAATCTGAGATTATTTTTCATAGAAAAATTTCTGAATTTTTCATAAGAAAAAATGTCTGAATTTTTCTATAAAAAAAATGTCTCAGAATTTTTCTATAAAAAAATGTCTGAATTTTTCTATAAAAAAATGTCTCAGAATTTGAAAATTTTTTATGAGAAAAATGTCTCAGAATCTTATAAATTTTCTATAAGAAAAATTTCACAGAATCGGAGAGTTTTTCTATAAGAAAAATGTCACAGAATCTGAGAATTTTTCTATAAGAAAAATGTGTCAAAATCTGAGAATTTTTCAATAAAAAAAATGTCTCAGAGTCTGAGAACTTTTCTATAAGATAAATCTAAGAACTTTTCTATAAGAAAAACGTCTCAGAATATGAGAACTTTTCTTATAGAATAAGAAAATATAGAATAATTCTCAGATTCTGACGCATTTTTTCAGATTCTAAGACATTTTTCTTAGTGAAAAATTCTCAGATTCTGAGATATTTTTCTTAAAGAAAAATTCTCAGATTCAGAGAAATTTTTCTTTAAGAAAAATATCTCAGAATCTGAGAATTTTTCACTAAGAAAAATGTCTTAGAATCTGAAAAAATGCGTCAGAATCTGAGAATTATTCTATATAAAAAATGTCTCCGAATCTAAGAATTTTTCTATAAGAAAAATGTCTCAGAATCTGAAAAGTTTTCTATAAGAAAAATGTCTCAGCATCTGAGAAGTTTTCTATAAGAAAAATGTCTCAGAATCTAAGAAGTTGTCTGTAAGAAAAATGTCTCAGAATCTGAGAAGTTTTTTTTAAGAAAAATGTCTCAGAATCTGAGAATTTTTCTATAACAAAAATGTCTCAGAATCTGAGAAGTTTTCTATAAGAAAAATGTCCCAGGATTTTTCCATAAGAAAAATGTCTCATGCGTTCTATAAGAAAAATGTCTCAGAACTTCTATAAGAAAAATGTCTCAGAATCTAAGAATTTTTCTATACGAAAAATGTCTCAAAACCTGAGAATTTTTCGAAAAGAAAAATGTCCCAGGATTTTTCCATAAGAAAAATGTCTAATGCGTTCTATAAGAAAAATGTCTCAGAACTTCTTTAAGAAAAATGTCTCAGAATCAAAGAATTTTTCTATACGAAAAATGTCTCAAAATCTGAGAATTTTTCTATAAGAAAAATGTCTCAGAATCTGAGAAGTTTTCTAAAAAAAAAATTTCTCAGAATCTGAGAAGTTTTCTATAAGAAAAATGTGTCAGAATGTGAGAAGTTTTCTATAAGAAAAATGTCTCTGAATCTGAGAAGTTTTCTATAAGAAAAAAATGTCTCAGAATCTGAGAAGTTTTCTATAAGAAAAAAATGTCTCAGAATGTGAGAAGTTTTCTATAAGAAAAATGTCTCAGAATCTGAGAAGTTTTCTAAAAGAAAAATGTCTCTGAATCTGAGAAGTTTTCTATAAGAAAAAATGTCTCAGAATCTGAGAAGTTTTTTTTAAGAAAAATGTCTCAGAATCTGAGAATTTTTCTATAAAAAAAATGTCTCAGAATCTGAGAAGTTTTCTATAAAAACAAGTAGGAAAGTTAAATTCGACTTGGCCGAATCTATGAATACCCTCCACAATGCCCTTTTTAAGTGATAGTAAATTTTCTAACGTGAAAAAAATAACATTTTTTTTCATTTTTGAAAAAAAAAAAAAAATTACTAATTTTTTTTTTGAGTGTATTTTTTTTTTGTTTTAGTGTAAAAAAACTTTTTTTTGTTAATTTTTGAAAAAAAAAAAAAAATAATTTACTAATTTTTTTTTTGAGTGTAAATTTTTTTTTTGAGTGTAAACTTTTTTTTGGTTAGAAATATTTTATTTTCTGTAAAAAAAAACTTTTTTTATTAATTTTTGAAAAAAAAAAATTACAAATTTTTTTTTGAGTGTATTTTTTTTTTGTTTTAGTGTAAAAAACCTTTTTTTTGTTAATTTAAAAAAAAAAAAAAAAAATAATTTACCAATTTTTTTTTTGAGTGTAAAATTTTTTTTGAGTGTAAACTTTTTTTTTAAGTGTATTTTTTTTTTGGTTTAGTGTAAAAATATTTTTGTGTGACAAAAATACCTTTAAAAATATTTTTCTGACTTACAAATGTTTTTAAAACATGTTTAACGGGTTTTCAACACGTGAATTTAAGGTGAACTAATCTGAAATTTACGGTTTTGCTAATAACTTTTGAACCGCCGAACCGATTTGGCTGAAATTTAAAACGAACCGGACCAGAGGAACGGTAAATATATATGCCACACTTCAGCACCCTCAGAATTGCCGTTCGAAAGTTACCGTGTGTTTTATCTCGTAAATTCCAGAAAACCCCTTGCCGAAATTCACTCATTTGCTTATAACTTTTGAACCACTGGACCGATTTCGCTGGATTGCAATACCAACCTGACCAGGTAAATGTCCAACATATATGCCAATCTTCAGGAGCCTCCGTAAAGTCTTTCAAAAGTTAGCGTGTTTTCAACAGACAGACAGACGGACAGACGGACGGACGGACGGACATCGCTAGATCGTCTTAAAATCGATCGAGGATCATGAATATATATACTTTATGGGGTCCTAGACCAATATTTCGAGGTGTTACAAACGGAATGACAAACTTATATATACCCTCTATCACTAGAGTGGAGGGTATAAAAATGTTCCAGGATTTTTCCATAAGAAAAATGTCTCATGCGTTCTATAAGAAAAATGTTTCAGAACTTCTACAAGAAAAATGTCTCAGAATCTAAGAATTTTTTTATACGAAAAATGTCTCAAAATCTGAGAATTTTTCGAAAAGAAAAATGTCTCAGAATATGAGAATTTTTCAATAAGAAACATATTTCGGAATCTGCTAATTTTTCTATAAGAAAAATGTCTCAAAATCTGAGAAGTTTTCTATAAGAAAAATGTTTCAGAATCTGAGAAGTTTTCTATAAGAAAAATGTCTCTGAATCTGAGAAGTTTTTTGAGCAAAATGTCTCAGAATCTGAGAATTTTTCTATAAGAAAAATGTCTCAGAATCTAAGGAGTTTTCTATAAGAAAAATGTTCCATGATTTTTCCATAAAAAAATGTCTCATGAGTTCTATAAGAAAAATGTCTCAGAATCTAAGAATTTTTCTAAACGAAAAATGTCTCAAAATCTGAGAATTTTTCTATAAGAAAAATGTCTCAGAATCTGAGAATTTTGCTGTAAGAAAAATATCTTAGAATCTAAGAATTGTTCTATAAGAAAAGTTTCTCAGAATCAGACAATTTTTCGATAGAATAATGTCTCAGAATCTATAAGCAAAATGTTTTAAAATTTTTCTACAAAAAAAAATGTCTCAAAATCTGAGAAATGTTCTATAGGAAACATCTCTTAGAAATTGAGAATTTTTCTATAAGAAAAATTTCTCAGAATCTAAAAATTTTTCTATAAAAAAATACCTCAGAATCTGAAAATTTTTTTATAAGAAAAATGTCTCAGAATCTGAGATTTATATCTTAAACCCACTGTGCATGTTAAGAATATTTTAACATAATTTCTATAGTTTCAGGTAAATAATTTATTATATTTCTTTTTTGTTAGCATCCTCTAACTATTTCAAACTTTATTTTTTACTTGTGTTCACAACAAAAAAAAAAACAAGATTTCATCATTTATCTTATGTATGTTTTCTTGGTTTGGTGTACATTTTGTGGAGTGTGAGTGTAAGTTTCCAAGTGTGTCAAAAACAGTAAAATATATACTGGAGTTTTTTTTATATGTATTTTTTTTTATAACGCACAATATCTAATTTTTTTTTAAAGCTGAATACGAAATTTTTATGTACCAATATATCTAGGATACATATCGTAGGCAACATAACCTTGAGTAAAGTAAGGCGTTTACACTGGAGAAAAAAAAAATTGCTGATATTAATACCTTGAAGATCGTTGTAAAAAAAATCACACGTTGAAATATAATAAAGTAGCAAAATTATCTGTTGATTTTTTTATTATGATTACAACAAAAAATTTTACGAAAATTTTTTTTTTTTTTTTGAAGAAACAAAAAATATTTTATGAAAAAATTTAATTTTGTTTCTATAAAATATCTGAATTTTTTTTTTTAAAGTTGAATACGAAATTTTTTTGTACCAACATATCTAGGATACATATCGTAGGCAACATAACCTGGAGTAAAGTAAGGCGTTTACACTGGAGAAAAAAAAATCTGCTGATATTATTACCTTGAAGATGTGTGTAAAAAAATCACACGTTGAAATATAATAAAGTAGCAAAATTATCTGTTGATTTTTTATTATGATTACAACAAAAAATTTGATAAAAAATTTTTTTTTTAAGAAACAAAAAATATTTTATGAAAAAATTTAATTTTGATGAAAAAAAAATAAAAAATTTGATAAAAAAAAATAATTTGATGAATTTTAAGAAAAACAATTTTGATAAAAAAAGAATTTACATTAGGGTTATAACTTTTTGTATTTTTTGCAAATATCTAGTCTCCCAAGGTAAAATCGTGTAGGGCATGGAAAAACATTACGAATTGCGTTTTTGGTTTTTTGCGATCGTTAAAAAAGTGCACGCACCAAACGCATTTGAGTTTTTAAAAACACTTCAATACAAAAAAACAAAAATTTTGTGTGCCTCAAGATCTGACCATCATTTCTATATAATTAAGGCATGCTGATTTCATTGGTGAAGTTCGTTTTTGAATCAGTGGAAATGAAAAACGATGTCATTAAAAAAATAATGAAAAAAATCATTTAAAGCATTTTAGAAATCGCTTTCGGTGCGTGAGGTTTTTTACCAAATTGAACTGAAATTCCTTTTTTAATCATTAATACAATATTTCCTATAAAATAGACCCTTGGGAGAATGACATCCAAAAAAAGTTATAACCCTAATAAACATATATGTACTAGCCGAATAGCCTGTCCCTGCCAGGCGGAACACCAAATCACTTTTCTCAATAGTTCTAATATTTTACCAAACTTTATAAAAAATTAGTTTGTGCTTCAAAAATTTAATATTGCTAGATTGAGTTACATCAATATATTTCCCAAACTGGAAAAAAATTTAATGAGTATAAAAGGTTTTATTGATAAAATTTTAGAACTAAATTTAGCACTCCCATTTCGTCTCTCTGTCCATAAACCGGATATCAAAAATCCATTGTGTGGATCTGTCCCATGGTCACTCCTATATACATGGCAATTTTTATCTCTCTTTTTATCATGAAGGGTTTTAAAATTAGTTAAAATGTTCAAAAACACAAACATTTTTCCACTTAAATTTTTCCTTATAATTCTCCGTACACAGTTTAAATATTAAATCTGACTTCATAAGGATATGATCCATTGTCAATACTTTATGTTTTACAATTTTCAGCTTCCTTAGTCATTAGGGGTTTCAGAAATAGTTAAAATATTTAAAAACTAAATTTCGCCGTCTTCCGCCACTCGCCCTGACTTAAAGGCCGAAAATCCGGCTACGTTACAGATTATATATACAAACTGAACAAAATTCACAACGGATTTTTTGTATTTCCGCCCTTTCACTGGATATCCAGGTCAGAGTTGATCTTTGCCATAGTCCGTACAATATGTATTCTAATTTTCATCTTTCATGGTCATAAGGTGTCTCCAAAATTAGTTAAGATGTAAAAACATAATTTTTCCACGCCCATTCCCAGCAAAAATTGGCATTACTAGTAATGGGTTTTGTAATCCGAATCAGATGTTAATCAGTAGTTACTTATTGAATGAAACACTAATTATTTTAACAAGGGCGTGAGACAAAAATAACTAGTGAAGAGTATGGAGATAAATAAGTAGTTACTGACTCGGATTACTAATAAGGAGTAAAAACCCATTACCAATAAGAAGTAAAATAATTAGTTAATTAAAACATTTTAAATTTAACTTGTTTTTACTAAAACTTAAAAATTGAGTAATTTTTAATTAGTTTTTAAGTACTTTTTAAGTTAATTGAATTGCAAAGGTTAAAAACTGCAAGTTCAAGGAGATATTATTACTTAGAAGTGCTTTTATAACATATTACTGAAAAGTAGTTACTTTTGGGCTTAAAATAATGTTAATGGTAATGGGTACTCATTATAAATAATGTACTTGGTAATGATTACTTTTCACAACTCATTACCATGTTTTTGCTGGGTTTCTTCTCTTAATTCTCCGTCCCTTCACAGAGAGAACAGTTTAGTTGTGCCAGCCGAATTTAGAGCCAACTGCATAGTTTAATAACAACAACCGAAATTTTCGGTTGCCATAACCAAAATTTGTTTTGAAAATTTAACTTCTGTTGGTCCAAATAAATTTCGGTAATCGCAACCGAAAATTTCAGTTGTTGTAATTAAACCATGCAGTTGGCTCTTAATTCGGCTGGCACAATTAAACCGTTTTTTCTGTGTATTCCAAAATTTTTAAATCTGACTACTTTATGATAAGCTCCATCGTAAGTACTATGCTCGTATCCACGCCCCTTTTCCCTCTCAATTCTCCGTTCACAGTCCAAACATTTCTGACTACTTAAGGATATGCTCCAGTGTCAGGACAATATGCTTGCAATTTTCGGCTGCGTAGGTCATTAGGGCTTTAAAGTTAGTCAAATAAAAAAAAATAAAACACAATATTGCGTTGCCCCTTTTTCCTCTCAACTCTCCATCTACATTCCAAAAATATTAAATCGGACTTCTTTAGAATATACTTCATAGTTAGGACTATATGTTAGGGATTTTCAGCTTCCGTATTCATTGGGGCGGAGCTTAAAAATACTCCAAAATGTTAAAAAAAAAAATTTTTTGCCAAGTCCTCTTTTTCTCGTAATTCGCCGCCCACAGGCAAAAAATCCGACTTCGTAAGAATCTGTCCCTGGTGTTTTATTATATAAATGCCAATTTTAAGCTTTTAAGTCCATCAATGAGATTCAAAAGGCGCTGGATACACAAAAAATAAGAGAAACACAAAAAAATAAAATATATATTCAGAAAATAGATGTAAATAAATTTACCACGCCCTTTGCCTTTCTTATTCTCCACCCATACACTGGATATCAAAAATCCAGGCTCGTGTTGATCTTCCACATGAAACCTTCTATACACGTAAAATATTTTGTAAGTAAATTCAACTGAAAAAACATTTAAAACAATCGTTTTTCCTTTTAAAAAACGGACTACTTATATTTCACTTGAAACAACATACTTTTTCAGTTATTTTTAAACGTTAATAAATGAGTAGACATTCCATAAAAACAAATGATATTTCAGTTATTTTAACTGTTTACAATTTTGTGGAGTAAAAATATTTTTTTTTTGAATAACAAACTACAAAAACCGTACTTCTGTAATATTATACGGAATAATCAGTCAAAAATAATTTAACTGATAAAAACATTTTTCCGTAAATTTTTGTAGTTTACTGTTTTAACAAATGTATAGATCTTTCAATAATTTAGTTTTTTTGAAAAACAAACGATAAAACGTTTAAAACAACTTTACCTAAAAACTTTTTGAATAACCGTAAATAGTTACTGTAAAACTTTTCTATGTGTATACATGACAATTCTGTGCATTTTCCGCTTCCTTTGGGGGCTTCAAAAGAAGTTAAAATGTTAAAAATCTCAATTTTGTCACTCCCCATTTTCCTTTCAATTCTCCGCCCACAGTCCAAAAATTTAAAATTTGACTACTTCAGGATATGCTGAAGATAGAACTATATGCTAGAAAATGTTCAGCTTCCCAAGTCATTAGAGGACTTTAAAATAAACAAAAATGCCAATTTTCTTCTTCATAGATCATTGGGGGTCTTCAAATTAAATATTAAAAAACACAATTTTGCCACGCCCCATTTTTCTCTTAATTCTCCTTCCACAGTTTAAAAAATTTAAATCCGATAACTTCAGGATATGCTTCATTGTTAGAACTAAATGCTATGCAATTTTCCGCTTCCTAAGTCATTTGGGGGCTTCAAAAGAAGTAAAAATTTAAAAAATCCCAATTTTGCCACGCCACTTTTTCCTCAATTCTCCGCCCACATTGCGAAAATTTTGAATCCGACTACTTGGGGATATGCGCCATCGTTAAGACTATATTCTAGGAAATTTTCAGCTTCCTAAGTCATTTGGGGGCTTTAAAAGAAGTAAAAATGTTAAAAAAATCTAAATTTTGCCACTCCACTTTTCCCCTCAATACTCCGCCCACATTGCGAAAATTTTAAATCCGACTACTTGGGGATATGCGGCATCGTCTAGGAAATTTTCAGATTCCTAAGTCATTTGGGGGCTTTAAATTAAGCAAAAACGTCAAAAAATTGCATTTTGCCACGCCCACTTTCCCGCTTATTTCTCCGCCCACAGGAAAAAAATCGAAAATCCGGCTACGTTAGGATCTGCCCCAGGTGTTTTACTATAAGCATGCCAATTTTCAGCTTTGTAGCTCATCAGTGGGCTTCAAAAAGCTCTGAATAGACAAAAAAAGAGGAACACACAAATAGGGAAATTATATATATGAGTCATTCCACACCAACTGTTCCACTACAGAAAAACCATGGTGGTTTCAATAGGATATCATTTGCAAAGTATTCGCCCTTAGGGCACTATTAAATAACAAAAATAAAATTTAAGATTTTTCAAAAAGTGGGCCTTGGAGGCATGGTCAAAAATTGAAAATTTCATCATTTTTTGCCTAAGTATCTTTATTTGAATATTTATGCCAATAAAATGAAACACAGTGATGTCTTTAAAATAAAAGTTTTTTATAGATTTTTGTATGGGCTATCGATTAAAAAAATAAAAATTTGAAAATTTTCAGAAGAAGTTCTGAATTTTTTAAATTTAAACTTAAACTTTATTTATCAAAAAACATGCCACAATTTTATTTCTTTTTTAAATGTTTAAAAATTAGTTAAGGTGTATATCTATCTGTTCTGAAATTTTCAGAGATGCATTTTTCCTTGTTTTCGAGAAAAAAAATGTTGAACATTGCACTATGCTAATAATTTACAATAATGGGGTATATTACGTATGCGAATGAGTAATATTAACTCTTAAAAAACATTTTAAATAGAGATGTGATCGTGGGTAAGTTTTTTTTTTTACCATCACGCACTCTCACCAAGGAAATTATTTTAATCACGCATGATCATTTATTTTGCTCACGCTTAGTCACGCTCACGTGAGTATCGTGCCCGTGACAAAATTTTTCTACTCACGCGAGCGTACGTGAACGTGAGGAAAATTAAAAATCGTGCGTGATTAAAACTTATCCTTCGTGAGCGTGCGTGATCGTCAAAAAAAAACTCACCCACGAAAACATCTCTATTTTAAATGTTTTTTAAGAGTTAATATTACTCATTCGCATACGTAATATACCCCATTATTACAAATTATAAGCATAATGCAATGTTCAACATTTTTTTTCTCGAAAACAAGGAAAAATGCATCTCTGAAAATTTCAGAACAGATAGATATACACCTTAACTAATTTTTAAACATTTAAAAAAGAAATAAAATTGTGGCATGTTTTTTGATAAATAAAGTTTAAGTTTAAATTTAAAAAATTCAGAACTTCTTCTGAAAATTTTCCAATTTTTATTTTTTTAATCGATAGCCCATACAAAAATCTATAAAAAACTTTTATTTTAAAGACATCACTGTGTTTCATTTTATTGGCATAAATATTCAAATAAAGATACTTAGGCAAAAAATGCTGAAATTTTCAATTTTTGACCATGCCTCCAAGGCCCACTTTTTGAAAAATCTTAAATTTTATTTGTGTTATTTAATAGTGAACTAAGGGCGAATACTCTGCAATTGAATTCATATTGACACGACATCACTTTTTTTTTGCTGAACATTTGGTGTGGAATGCCTCATATAGATTATCAAAAAAAAAAAAAATTGTTGAAAAAAAAAAATTATAAAAAAAAACAAATTTTTATGAAAAAACTAAATTTTTATGAAAAAAAAAAATTTTTGATGAAAAAAAATTAATGAAATTTTTTTTTTCTCTTTTGATTATTAATCATCACTTTGAGTATAAATCAATCATCATGTAATTTTCTACAAATTGTAAGTAGATTTTTCTATTGATTTATTCAACAGATATTTTATTTTCCGTATTACGTATTACTTACAACTAATTTGAGAGACAGTGTAAACGCAGTAAGTTACGTAACATGCAATAAAATGCCATTCTCTGACGGACTCTTCACATTTACAATTCATTATTCGTGTTCATGCATATTTCAACACCTTTAAAAATTTCTAGATACATAAAAATCATGTTTTTTTTCAACTTTTCTATTGTTGTATGTGTGTGTATCTATTTTCCGTATCCGTGTAAGTGTCGTGTTTGTATTTTATTTTTAATAAACTAACAGAAAGACGGATGGATGGACAGACATCTTTACTTATTGTTAGTAACAATGAATGTTTGTTTAAGCATGTTTTGTTACAACGTGATTTTTTTTTTATCATGTTATAAGAGATTTTGTTTACAATTGTCTAAAGATATGGAATGCCAAAATATATATTTTCAGATTTTTTCTTATTTTTTAAAACGAGGAAGTAGAGATGAGAGCGTGATTTATAAATTTAATAAGTTAAATAAGTGACTTACTTTCTAGACCGATATCTCGAGCTGTTGCAAACGGAATTATAACACCGTCCGACAAAAATGAAAAAAAAGTCGTTGAACACGAACTGGATAATATACGTTTGAAACTAGAGACTAAATGTGGCAAAATTGCATTACAGTTTTTCATTTAGTGATCCTGTTTCCTTTTAAAAGGACTTTAAAATTTTAGAGGATTAAATTTTATAAAATAATTTTTTAATATTTGTACTTGTCCTAGGATGAGAATATTGATAGCAAATGAAAGAGGAGGATCTCTCCTAATTGTCCTATTTTATTATTTTTTCATATCAGGAAAAAGAAGGTAAGTTACGTCTATTCAAAAATGTGTCCTTCAATATCATTCAAAATTTTAAATAAAATATTTTGATAAAGTTTTCAAATGACTTTATTCACATCCTTTTATCCTGATATGGCAAAATATAAAATTGGAAACATTAGGGGAGATCCTCTTATTTAATCTGCCGTCTCCAGTGTCATCCTAGGACAATAACAAGTATTTTAAAAATATTTTACAAAATGTATCCTTTAAGACTTGAAGTCCTTTTAAAAGGAAACAGGAGCACGAAATGAAAAACTGTAAATGCAGTTTTACTCCATTTGATCTCTACTTTCACACGTATATCATCAGGTTCATGTCTAATATTGGCTGTCGGATGGTGTAATCTTATATATGGGGCATTCCATGTCAAATCGGACACTTTGAATAATTTTTTTTTTTAGATTTTCCCAATTTGTTGACAGTTTTTAGTACCCTTCGAAAACTGCTTCGTGGTAAATTGTCAGATTTTTTTGATGACCCGCTTAAAAGATATCGAATTTGTAAAAATTGGTTGTTTGTTCATTTACTCAAACTTCTTTTACTCACAACTTCTTCATAAATGGTCTAAATTGCAAATTTTTTTTCCAAAATTTTTGTTTTTTAACGTACTTTAAAAAAAAAATCAAAAAAATTCTTAAAAGTGCTCTAGTATGCGATTTTTAAGTTTTAAAATTTAAATCTCATTTTTAAAAATGTATATACTCCTTGATTTTTTAAAAATTTTTTTGTGTAAAACTTCTATCGATTCTACAATTTTTTTGCCTAGCAGGATCGTGGGATAACGACTATTACTATTTTTTTAAAAATTTTTGAAAAAATTTTATTGTAATTTTCCAATCTTAAAATCATTTCTACTGCTTCAATGGTGCGTCATAGAGGTGTGATTTCTAAGACCGACCCCCATTAATTTTTACGTCTTAACATTTCTTCGGGACAAACTAATGTCCTATCTCCAATTTCTAAGGGGGCTCCCACACAAAATTAAATTTTTTAAAATTTGCTCCAACCGCTCTAACTGCCCTAAGAGTGCCCTTAGAGCAATCAAATGTATGACGGACCCACAATATTTGTTTAGTCCAAACATTTTCTCGGAACACACCTACCCTCTATCTTTAACTATTAAGGCGGTCCCATACAATTTTTTTTATTTTTTGTAAATTTGTTTTATTTAATCAGCTTCTACCGGTCCAATGGTGCGTCCGAGAGGGGTCATTAGTGAAACCGACCCCCATTTATTTTTACTCTACAACATTTTTTTAAAACATACCTACGCCCTATCTCCACTCCCTAGGTAGGCTTCCATTCAAAATTACATTTTTATAAAATTTGCTCCAACTGTTATTTGTATGGGAGCCTACTTAGGGAGTGGAGATAGGGCGAAGGTATGTTTTAAAAAAATGTTGTAGGGTAAAAATAAATGGGGGTCGGTTTCACTAATGACCCCTCTCGGACGCACCATTGGACCGGTAGAAGCTGATTAAATAAAATAAATTTACAAAAAAAAAAAAATTGTATGGGGGCCGCCTTAACAATTAGAGGTAGAGGGTAGGTGTGTTCAGACTAAAAAAATATTGTGGGTGGGTCATACATTTTGTTGCTCTAAGAGCACTATTAGGGCAGTTAGAGCGGTTGGAGCAAATTTTAAAAGTGTCGTTTTGTGTGCGAGCCCCCTTAGAAATTGAAGATAGGGTATTAGTTTGTTCCAAAGAAATGTTTAGACGTAAAAATTAATGGGGTCGGTGTTGGAAACGACCCCTTTATGACGCACCATTGGAGCAGTAGAAATGATTTTAAGATTGGAAAATTACAATAAATTTTTTTCAAAAAATTTTAAAAAATAGTGATAATCGTTATCCCAGGATCCTCCTGGCCAAAAAATTTGTAGAATCGAATTTCAAAAAAATCGAAGAGTACGAATATTTTCAAAAATGAGATTTACATTTTAAAACTAAAAATCGCATACTAGAGCGCTCTTAAAAATTTTTTTGGGATTTTTTTTTAAAAGTACGTAAAAAAACAAAAATTTTTGAAAAAAAAATTTGAAATTTGAACCATTATTGAAGAAGTTATGAGTAAAAGAAATTTGAGTAAAGGAACAAACTACCAATTTTTAAAAATTCGATATCTTTTGAACGGGTCATCAAAGGAGTTTTCGAAGAGTACACTCAAAAAAATAAACTGGTAAAACGCCTGGTAAAATGCCTTGTAATCCCGTTCTACCAATATTTAACAATTTTCCTTGTTTTTTAACTAGTGCCCCCCATTTCCCGGTTCTCGGTATTCCCGGGAATACCGGTATTCCCGGTTCTGGGACCGGTTTCCCGGTTCTAGATATATTCCCGGGAATACCGGTATTCCCGGTTCTGATCCTGGTACCGGTTCTCAAAAACCAAAAAATACTATACCATAAAATATTTAAATTACACCCCGAGTAAAAAAAAATTGTATGGTAAAACATGTTATCATATAAAATTATATATAATTTATTGGATCTGATTTTGCTAAATTTCATCCGAAAATTGGCCGCGCCAAAGTTATCTCATACCATCTTATAATATATGAAGTTACAGTTTAATATTTGATTGTATGTGATTTCATCCGGAAATTGGCCGCGCCAAAGTTATCCCAAATTATCTATTATCATGATTTTGTATTAAATATGATATAATATGATGTAATTTCATCCGCAAATTGGCCGCGCCAAAGTTATCTTAAAATATCCAATATCATGATTTTATATTAAATTGGATATTATATAATGTAATTTCATCCGAAATTTGGCCGCGCCAAAGTTATCTTATAATATCTGATATCTTGATTTTATAAAAAAATTATTGGATACATTTTTATCCAAAAAATGTTTCTGTTTTTAGATTTATTTTTAGATATAATAATGCCAAACTGAAAATACATAAAAAAAAAAAAAAACTTCGAACGGACGGGGATTAGAACCACAAGTCTTCCGTTTTGTAATCGCAATCTCTACCCTCTAGACCAGCGGACGTTGTTAGCAAATAACAACTTTAAAAGACTTGGTTTTAAATAAATTGATCGTAACTAATTATATCAAATTGATCTAACATATAGTAATATATGATAATATCCAATTAAATATGTTATTCACTTGTACACAATTTTCAAAAAGACTTAGAAAATTTTTGATAAAATTTGCAAAAAAAAAAAAAAATTGGAATGACGTACAGCGCTATTAGGGGCTTCCATGGTAACCTTAAACAATAATTTTAATGTAGCGGTATGCCTTATTTCCAAGTCATAGGCTTCCAAAGTGAAATAAGACTTTGGCTTATAAATTTGAAATTTTTCATGGAATCACGAAATCAGAATTAGATTTGAGATCGGGTTCCAAAAATCATTGATAATTTGATAATTTAAACCAAATATAGCTACTATTAACTATATAAATGCAATATAATTTTTTAAAAATGATTGCAAAAATTCAAAAAGTAAAATTTTTTATGTTCTAAAAAAACAAATGCAATAAAAAAGTGTTTTTCATTTAAAAAAAAATTAAAAAAAAATATTTTTTTCTGGAATCGAACTCGGGTTCCCAAAAATGATAGATAACACTGTGCTACACCAAAAATATGCAGGGGTTCTCATATAAAAATTCGGGTTGGTTGGAGTCCATAGAGTACTGATATACTCATAGTTTTTCTGGATCACTTCGTTAAGTACGTTTTTTATTGGCAAATGTGTTGGAAAACGGAAATTCTTAAATTACAATTTTAAAAAATTATTACTTTGTTAGTTTGCAACCGATTTTTGATTTTATGGATTTGTTTTAAAGGTATAGGTCTTACCTTTCAAACAAAACAAAAATATTAAAAATCGATCAAGAATTGGCTGAGCTACGATCGCTTAAGTAAAAGAAAACCGAATATTTTGAAAAAATTGTCATATTCTTTACACTCTAAGTTGAAAGTGAATCATTAAACAATTTTTTTGAATTTTTTGTAAAAAAGTATAGTAAAGTGGCTTTCCAAAACACCAAAAAACATAACAATCGGTTTAAAAATGAATGAGTTATGCTAAGTTTTGTGATAGGGCATTTTTAAATTTTTTCAGAAACGCTTGTAATTCAAGCATTATTCATAAATCTTGTTACTAGTAGTAATTTTATGCGCATATGCATATAAACTAGAGATGGGAACGTAATTAGATTTGTGCGTGATTCACACATGATCAGAAGTGAGCGTGATTGAAAATTAATTTTACTCACGTGGTTGTTAGTGAGTGTCAGTGTGAGTGGAAAAAAAAAAATGGGCGTGTCAGTTACTTCCAAATCCTATTTATAATTTTTTGGGTTTGTTTAAAAAATATCAGTGTTACTTCTTAAACAAAAAAATATTGTGAATCGGTTGAAAACTGGCTAAGGTGCGCTTGTTTAAGTAAAAAACCTTTTTTGAAGAGTTATACCTGCAACATTTTTATGACAGAAAAAGCTGTGCGCTTGCAAACATGTTTTTTTAAAACGAAATTGCTAAAATTGTGGGATCATTTGATGGATATTTTACCTGTTTATAAATATACATGTGAGGCATTCTACACCAAATGTTCAGTGAGAAAAAAATTGTGTACCAAAATTTTTCAATGGGTCCCGGGTAAAAAAGTTTTTTATATAACTAGGGTGAGATTTCCATGCAAATGCATGTTTTTTGTCAAAGGCCTAAAAACGATATCGACCAATTATCTTTCCGAATCAAGAGATTTGCATTAAATGGCATCGATTTGTTTTCGCATATTTTGCATATTTTGGTGAAAATACATATTTTTGCATATTTTGATTTTAAATGCATATATTGTGCATATTTCGAACTTTTAAGTGCATATTATTGCATATTTTGGCATAAATTAGCAAAAACACAAATTGAAATTAATTTTTTTCAAAAACTATTTTAAATTTTTAAAATTTATTTTGAAAATCAGAAAAATTACTTTTTTTTCTTCTTAATTTTTTTTATAGATTTTCTTAATTTTTAAAAAAATCTTGCTAGACAAACATCTAATCTTTAAAAAAAAAATTACAAAAAAAAAAAACAAAAGTGGCAGGATTTTTTATAAATTGAGTTTTTTAAAAAATGGAAAATTTCAGAACGGGTTCTGAAAATTTTCCAAAAAAAAATTTAATCGATAGCCGATACAAAACTATACAAGAATGTAAATTTTTGAGATTTTAATGCATTTCGTTTTTATTTGATATATATTTAAACAAGGCAACTTGACACAAACTTGACCATTTTTCCAATATTTGACCACGCCTCCTAAGCCCAGTTTTTGAAAAATTGAACAACCAAAAACGTAATTTTCTTAGCTCCATATATGAGGCATTCCACACCAAATGTTCAGCAAAAAAAAAAAAAGTTGTGTCGTGTCAATATGAAATCATTTTCAAAGTATTCGCTCTTAGGGTACTATTAAATAACAAAAATAAAATTTAAGTTTTTTCAAAAAGTGGGCCTTGCAGGCGTGGTCAAAAATTGAAAATATCTAACTTTTTTGCCTGAGCATCTTTACTTCAATATTTTTGCAAATTAAATGAAACACAGTAAAGTCTTAAAGACAAAAGCCGTTTATAGATTTTTGAATGGGCTATCAATTAAATGGGCTATCAATAAAAGCTGAATGGGCTATCAATAAAAGCTAAGAAAATGAAAATTGGAACATTTTCAGAAGAAGTTCTGAATTTTTTAAATTTAAACTTAAACTTTATTTATTAAAAAACATGCCGCAATTTTATTTGTTTTTTATTTTTTTAAAAAAAGTTAAAGGAATTATCTATCTGATCTGAAATTTTTAGAGATGTGTTTTGCCTTGTTTTCGAAAAATCAAAATTCAAAAATTGCAACACGCTTATTTTATACAATAATGGTATTTAAAACGTGTGCGTATGAGTAATATCAATACTTAAAAAATATTTTAAGAGGCGATGGTAGCGTGAGTGAGTTCTTAATAACGATTACGCACGCTTATGAAAGAAAAAATTTAGTCACGCACGATATTTTATTTTGCTCACGCTCATTCACGCACACGTGAGTAGAAAAAAATAAGTTACGGTCACGATGTTCACGTGAGCGTGAATAAAATAAAATATCGTGCTTGAATATTTTTTTTCTTTCATTAGCGTGCGTGATCGTGAATAAATACTCAGGCAAAAAAATTTTGATATTTTTAATATTTGACCACGCCTACGAGGCCCACTTTTTGAAAAAAACTTAAATTGTATTTTTGTTATTTATTAGTACCCTAAGAGCGAATACTTTGCAAATGATATCCCATTGAAACCACTATGGTTTTTCTGTAGTGGAACAGTTGGTGTGGAATGCCTCGCATGGCTATCCATACAACCCATTTAAAAATTTACGGTTCACATGTTTTTTTTTCGCTGAACATTTGGTGTAGAATGCCTCATACGTATATTTATAAACAGGTAAAATTTCCATCAAATGATCCCACAATTTTACCAATTTCGTTTCAAAATTGTCAAATGTTTCTTGTCATAAAAATGTTGCAGGTATAACTCTTCAAAAAAGGTTTTTTACTTAAACAAGCGCACCTTAGCCAGTTTTCAACCGATTCACAATATTTTTTTGTTTAAGAAGTAACACTGATATTTTTTAAACAAACCCAAAAAATTATAAATAGGATTTGGAAGTAACTGACACGCCCTTTTTTTATTCCACTCACACTGACACTCACTAACAACCACGTGAGTAAAATTAATTTTCAATCACGCTCACTTCTGATCATGTGTGAATCACGCACAAATCTAATTACGTTCCCATCTCTAGTTTATATGAATATGCGCATAAAATTACTACTAGTAACAAGATTTATGAATAATGCTTGAATTACAAGCGTTTCTGAAAAAATTTAAAAATGCCCTATCACAAAACTTAGCATAACTCATTCATTTTTAAACCGATTGTTATGTTTTTTGGTGTTTTGGAAAGCTACTTTACTATACTTTTTTACAAAAAAATCAAAAAAATTGTTTAATGATGCACTTTCAACTTAGAGTGTAAAGAATATGACAAATTTTTCAAAAAATACGTTTTTTTTTTACTTAAGCGATCGTAGCTCAGCCAATTCTTGATCGATTTTTAATATTTTTGTTTTGTTTGAAAGGCAAACAAATCCATAAAATCGAAAATCGGTTGCAAACTAACAAAGTAATAATTTTTTAAAATTGTAATTTAAGAATTTCCGTTTTTCAACACATTTGCCAATAAAAAACGTACTTAACGAAGTGATCCAGAAAAACTATGAGTATATCAGTACTCTATGGACTCCAACCAACCCGAATTATCATATGAGAACCCCTGCATAAATTATTTTTGGTCTTTTGTAGCACAGTGTAATTTTATAATAAATTAAATATAGTTATATATAACTATATAACAGCAATATAATTTTTTAAAAATGATTGCAAAAATTCAAAAAAAGAAAAATTTTTAGTTCTAAAAAAAATAAGTGCAATAAAAAAGTGTTTTCTATTTAAAAAAAATTAAAAAAAAATATTTTTTTTCTGGAATCGAACTCGGGTTCCCAAAAATTATAGATAATTTTATGATAAATCAAATATAGTTATATATAACTGTATAAAAGAAAAATAATTTTTTTAAAATGATTGCAAAAATTCCAAAAATGAAAATTTTTTAGTTCTAAAAAAATTAAACGCAATAAAAAAGTGTTTTCTATTTAAAAAAAATAAAAAAAAAACTTTTTTTTTCTCGACTGGGCCGGGAATCGAACTCGGGTTTCCAAAAATCATATGTAATCTTATATGATGCAATAAAAAGTTTTGTATAACCATATATGTTGACACACAAAAATAAATTTTGAAATACTGGTATATATAATTATATATGGCTAGTTGTTTGGTCAAAAAAATATTTTTTTTATACATGATTATATCAAAATATATATTCCATTACATATGCGACCATTTATAAATATATATTGAGTTTAGACGAAATTTGCGTATATATAGTACCATACAAACACAGATATGTTATCGTTTAAGACACATATAATTATATCTATTATTTTTGTTGGAAATTTTTTTAGTATGGAACCATATATAATTTTAAATGGTATTATATTAGTCATATATAATTATACATAAATTGATACTGGATTTTTTGTTTAGTAAAGTCCTATACATAATTAGATAAAAAATCACGTATAATAATGTATGAAATCGGATTAAGTTTTATGTGCAACGTATGATTACATCTACCATTTATATTAATATATTATGAACAATATAATTAGATATGATTTTATATGACATCATTTAAAAAAATTGGAAAATTTCAAAGTGAGATATAATTTTATACTTTGACTCATATAGTTGTATATGGTTTTATGAAAACATATAAAATAATATACATTTATATAAATTCCTTTTTACTCGGGACTATTTAATCAGTATTTCAGTAATATTTAGTTGTGTTTGTAAAATTATTTAAAAATCATGTAACTATTTTTTCTTAAATTAAAAAAACTTAAATGGAAATGGTGTTTTTCACATGTTTTGTATTTTTTTTTGGTAAAAGCAATGAAAATTTTTTATTTGTACAAAATTTTACAAAATATACATACCGGTGGTCCCGGGAATTCCGTCAGAACCGGAACCGGGAATACCGGTAGTCCCGGGAATACCGGGAATGAATTAAGAACCGGGAAACCGGTACCATTTCCCGGTAATACCGAGAACCGGGAATACCGGTATTCCCGGTACTACGGTACTGACCGTAGGCACTATTTTTAACAAAAAATCTTGTACTTTGCTCAAACGAGAACTACAGTTTTATTGGTAATTTTACAAGTTTATTTTTGTAATTGTATTCTACCATTTTGAAAGGTTATTTTACAAAAAAAAACTGTAATTTTACAACAAAGTTTTTATTACGAGGATTCTAGTTGAATTACAAAAAAAAACTTTATTTTACAAAAATTATGTTATACGACGATTTATGGTGTTTAACAAAAAAAAACTATTTTTTTGTATTTTTTTTTTTTATTGAAAAATATTTAAAAAAAAAGTTGACAAAATTTTGAAAAATTTATTACGAGGATTAATTTAAGGAGGAGTAGTTAATTTACAAAAAAAAAAAAAAAACAATTATTTTACAAAAAATTATTTTATTACGAGGATTTATGTTGTTAACAAAATTTTTTTTTGTAAATTTACCATTTTGGTATGTAAATTTACCATTTTTTTAAACATATTTACCATTTTTTCTTGTAAATTTACCATTTTTTTTTGTATTTTTCCGGTTTTAAAACAATATTTTTACCAATAAAATTGGTTATTTTACCAATTTTTGGTACATTCAAAATTACGAGGAAATCCTCGTAATTTTACGAGAATTTTACCTACGTCATATTTTACGAGAATAGCCTCGTAAAATCACGAGATTTATTGGTAACTTTACAAGTTTTTTTTTTGAGTGTACTAAAAACTGTAAACAAATTGGGAAAATCTAAAAAAAAAATGTTCAAAGTGTTTGATTTGACATGGAATGCCCCATACATATGATGTATATCGCAAGACACTTTGATCGCCGGGCGCCACATTTTAATTTAATCCGATTGGTCTCAAATTTGTAACACATGACTGTTAGGTCAAGTAAAATAAAAATTTTCCAGGACACTGGAAAATAAAAGCTGAAGAAAAATGTCACTCTAATTTCAAAGTAAAATTTACTTTGATCCAGTGTGCGTAGTACACTCAAAAAAAAAACCTTGTAAAGTTACCAAAAAATCTCGTAATTTTACGAGGCTATTCTCGTAAAATATGACGTAGGTAAAATTCTCGTAAAATTACGAGGATTTCCTCGTAATTTTGAATGCGCCAAAATTTGGTAAAATAACCAATTTTATTGGTAAAAATATTGGTTTAAAACCGGAAAAATAAAAAAAAAATGGTAAACTTACAAGAAAAAATGGTAATTATGTTTAAAAAATGGTAAATTTACAAACTAAAATGGTAAATTTACAAAAAAAAAATTGTTAAACAACATAAATCCTCGAAATAAAATCATTTTTGTAAAATAACTGTTTTTTTTGTAAATTAACTAGAATCCTCGTAATAAATTTTTAAAAATATTGTTAAATTTTTTTTTTTAAATATTTTTCAATAAAAAAAAATTACAAAAAAAATTGTTTTTTTTTTTTTGTTAAACAATATAAATTCTCGTATAACAAAATTTTTGTAAAATAACAGTTTTTTTGTAATTCAACTAGAATCCTCGTAATAAAAACTTTGTTGTAAAATTACAGTTTTTATTTGTAAAATAACCTTTAAAAATGGTAGAATACAATTACGAAAATAAACTTGTAAAATTACCAATAGAACTGTAGTTCTCGTTTGAGCAAAGTACAAGATTTTTTGTTAAAAAACAAGGAAAATTGTTAAATATTGGCAGAACGGGATTACAAGGCATTTTACCAGGTGTTTTACCAGTTTATTTTTTTGAGTGTAAGTGTAAAATAATCAAATATCGCACCTAAAAATTTACTCAAACGACCATCTCTGTTTTAAAAATTTACAGTCATTATTCATATTAAATTGGCATTTTCAAACATTAAACAAGTATGTATTTACTTATGTATAAAGTACTGCTCAAAATTATAGCGCATTTTAAATTATTTTTTACAACTTATTGTTTCTATTCAAAATATCAAAAAAATTTTAAGTTTTTTTGTGTCAATTAAACATTTTTATTCAAATTTATTTAATTAAAGTCACAATTCAGTTTTAAATAACCCAATAAAAATATCATAGGTGGTTTTATAAAAAAAGTCTTAAATAAACTGTTCATAATTATAGCGCACTAAAAAAAATTAATTCATTAAATGAAAAGTTGATCAAAATTTAAACACATCCTGATGAAATATTTGTTCCTTTAGCTTTCAAAACACATTTAATCCTATTTGAAATAGATTTGACCGATTTGGAGCAGTCATTTATAGTTGCTTTAGACCTGATATCCTTCGTAGCGCTGATCAATTCACTTTTATAGTTATTTGGTAAATTTAAGGGGCACGATCAATAGTAGACCAAAGGTTTTCAATTGGGACTGGTGACTCTTTTAATATCTTTTGGCCAATATAATTGGGGAAAATTGTTGTTTCTGAACCAGTCCATTAAAATTTTCGCCTTATGACAGGGGGAAATATCTCTTTGAATTCAGGCCTAGGTCGATTTAGACCCAAATATTTGATCAAAATATGAAGAAAATACTTCAGAAATTGAATCGATATAGCTTCTAGTAGTTGAAAGTCCTTCTTAAAAGAGTAATAAGCCGGTACCATGGGCTGCAAAACATTTGCATACGCTAACAGAACCACCACCACGTTGTGCGCTTGGCTGGAACCAATATGGTTGATCCTTATCCTGCATTGTACATCGAACAAATGATGGATTTTTACCATTTATTACTTTATTATAAGTAATAATTTATTCATGACGATTAATTGATTAGTTGATTAATTGTAAAAAATAAATAATTTTTTCAATGTACAATGCACGATAAGGATCAACCATAATGGTTCCTGCCAAGCACACAACGTGGTGGTGGTTCTGTTAGCGTATGCAAATGTTTTACAGCCCATGGTACCGCCTTATTACTCTTTTGAGAAGGACTTTTAAATGCTAGCTGCTATATCGATTCAATTTTCGAAGAATTTCCCTCATATTTTGATCAAATATTTGGGTCTCTATCGACCCAGGCCTGCATTTAAAGTGATAATCCCCCCTGTCATAAGGCGAAATTCTCGATATACTGGTTGGGCAACAACAATTTTCCCCAATTATATTGGTCAAAAGATATTAAAATAGTCACCAGACTTTAACCCAATTGAAAACATTGGGTCTACTACTACCGATCGTGTCCCTTAAATCTACCAAATAACTACAAAAGTGAATTGATCAGCGATATGACGGATATCTAATCGAAAGCAACCATAAATGACTGCTCCAAATCGGTCAAATCAATTTCAAATAGGATTAAATGTATTTTTAAAAGCTAAAGGAACAAGTATTTCATCAGGCTGTGTTTAAATTTTGATCAACTTTTTATTTAATGAATTAATTTTTTTTAGTGCGCTATAATTATGAACAGCCTGACTTTTTTTATAAAACCACCTCTGATATTTTTGTTGTGTTATATAAAACTGAATTGTGGCTTTAATTAAATAAATTTGAATAAAAATGTTTAATTGACACAAAAAAACTTGACATTTTATTGATATTTTGAATAGAAACAATAAGATGTAAAAAATAATTTAAAGTGCGCTATAATTTTGAGCAGTACTTTATTTATGTATTTTTTTTTTGTTATATTTCAGTTTATAAGTAATTTATTATATTATAAAACGTGATAACAGGTGGTAATTGTAAAATACTGTTTTATAAACCAACATATATTTTTTAAACCAAAAACATCGGGATAGAAAGTAAATATACACAGAAAAAAATATGGAGGAAACCAATTTGAGTAATCACTTGTTTAAATTTAAAAACAAAAATTGAGTAATTTTTTAATTGACGCAATTAAAAATTTACTTAAAGATTTTAAAAACAATTTGAGTAAATAATTTAATAAAAATTTAATAATTTTTATAATTTTTTTCAAACTCTCATAGTTCTTTGAATTCTCGTTTAGTTTATAGTTTTTTGTGTATGTATATGAAAGTTTGTAATCGTCTTTATAAAATTTTCCTATGTCTTTGAGACATAAATATGTTTGGTAAAGTTTGGAAAAACAAGTTTTTTGTTTTTTTTTTTGTAAAAAAATTTAAAACTTTTTTAAACTTTAAAAAAAAAATAAGTAGAAAAATTTTGAGTAAATTTTTAATTGTGTCAATTAAAAATTTACTCAAATTTTTTTTTCAAACATTTAATAAATTTTTATTAAAAATTTACTCAATACTATTAAATCGTTTACTGGTGCAAAATTGAGTAATTTTTTACTCAATAGTATTAAAAATTTACTCAAATATTTTTTTTATTTTTTTCTGTGTAAGGTTGTCATGTCGTTTGTACAAAATATTAAGATGAAGTCTAAATTGATTTTGTGATACTCGTATGTCTGTTGTTGTGGTGATCACGGTCAAACTCGAGAATGTAGCTGGCTGGTTTTTTAACCCATATATTTATCAAAGTCATGAGCTGTTCGGTATTGAATTTTGGAGAAATCGGTCCAGCGGTAATGACGTAAAACTGCAAGGACACCTTAAAACTGTTAATTCATGTTTATATGTTTTTTTATAGTGCAATAATAAATTTTCTAATAAACCAATAGTAAGACACAAAAATATTTTTAGCAGTCATAATTTTTTCATTAAAAAGAAACACACAGAAAAAATAAAAACAAATGTTTAGTAAACAAAAAAATTACAGAATTTTGCACCAGTAAACGATTTAATAGTATTGAGTTAACTTTTAATAAAACATTATCAAATGCATACTAAAAAAATTTGAGTAAATTTTTAATTGACACAATTAAAACTTTTCTTAAAATTTTTCTTTTTTAAGTAACTATTTAATTGTGTCAAGTAAAAATTTACTCAAAATTTATCAATTTATGTTCTTAAAAAGTTTCAAAAAGATTTACATTTTTTTCAAACTTTACCAAATATATTTATGTCTTAAAGACATAGGAAAATTTAATAAAGATGATTTCAAATTTTCATATACATATCATAGATGGGACTGATTAATTAAAGGAACCAATTAATAGATGGTTTAATTACCATTTAATTGATGTCAATGGTAATGAAATTTTTTTCATTACCATTGGTTGTATCAATTGTACCAATTAAATTACTTATCAATTTAATTACTAATGAAAATTAAAAAAACAAAATAATTACCATTGGTATGGCATCACTTTAAAAAAATAATTACCATTAGTAAAAGTCGTCACAATATTGTCAAAATCTTTAATATTTGGAAGTATCTGTTGTTTTTTGCTATATGGTGTTTTGTAAACCAAACACACGTTGATTGCCTCTGTATAACACAATATTTGAAATTTTTATTTGCGTTTTGTTTTTTGTCTTTAACATTTTCATATTTTTTTTTTTGTAAAAACATACTTTGATGTTTAAATTTTTAGCTTTTCAAAAAAACAAAAATGTGCAAACCAATGGTTTTGAAAACAATTATAATTGGTGTTTTCCAACAATTGGTGCATTTCATTACCATTAGTAATTATTTTTTCAATTAAAAAAATTTAATTACCATTAAATGGTAATGACAATTTTTTCATTACCATTGATATCAACCAATGGTAATTAAATTTCAATGGTAATGAAAAATTCCCATCTATGATACATTAGACTGGCAATTTTCGGTATAGAAAATTTTTTTCTTCTCCGATTTTCAAAGTCCGGGCATTTTTTTATTCTACTAGGACTAAACCTCATGTGGTACCAATTTGAGACCCATCGGACTAAATTAACCCGTGGCGCCCGGCGGTCAAAGTTTTGGATTTTTGAAAAATTAAAAAATAAAAAATAAATATATCTTTCGACACATCATATTTGTTAATTTTGATGTGCTGAGCACGAATATCAAAAAAAAATTAAAATCGGTCGAACAGTTTTCGAGATATCGCTATTTGAAATTTGCAAAAAATGGCGGTTTTTTCCTACGTTCAAGAAATTTTTTAAAAAAAGTCTCAAAATTTCATTCCGCTGACCCTTTTGTAGAGCTTGAGACAATCTTTCATTTAAAACTAATTTGAGCGAAATTCGATCATTTCAACCCGTTGCGCCCTTCGATCAAAGTTTTGGACTTTTGGAAAATTTCAACCAAAATTTTGGATTTTTAAAAATGAAAAAATAAAAAAAAAATATCCCGCGATACATTATTTTTATTAATTTAAGCATGCTGAATATGAATATCAAACAATTTATAAAATCGGTCGAGCGGTTTTCGGGATATCGCCATTTAAAATTTGTCAAAAAAATTGCAAAATAGGCGGTTTTTTTACGTTTAAGAAATTTTTTAAAAAAAAGTCTCAAAATTTCTTTACTTTAACCCTTTCATAGAGCTTGATACAGTCTTTCATTTAAGCCTAATTTGAGCAAAATCCGATCATTTTAACCCGTGGCGCCCTGCGATCAAGGATTACAGTTTTTGGTAAAAAGTTTCTAAAAAGCAAAAACTTTGATCGATGGGAGCCACGGATTAAAATGATCGGATTTGGCTCAAATTTGATTTAAATGAAAGATTGTCTCCAACTCTAAAAAATGGCTGGCGGAATGAAATTTTAATACTTTTTTGTTTTAAATTTCTTGAACGTAGGAAAAAAACGCCATTTTTTTACAAATTTATAATGGCGATATCTCGAAAACCGATCGAGGGATTTTAAAATTTGTTTGATATTCGTGCTCAGCGCATCGAAATTAACAAATATGATGTGCCAAAAAAATATATTTTTTTTAAATTTTATTTTTTAAAATTTGTCAAAAATCCAAAACTTTGACCGCCGGGCGCCACGGGTTAATTTAATCCGATTGACCTTAAATTTGTACCACATAAGTTTTAGACCTAGGACAATAAAAATTTGCCCGGACACTTGGGAAAATCGAAAGTTGACAAAAAAAATGCCAGTCTAATGATACATATGATTCATTCCACACCAAATGTCCCGCTACAGAAAAACATGTGTCCCGTAAATTTCTGAATAGGTTGTTTGGATAGCCCTATATGTAACTAAGAAAATTGCGTTTATGGTTTTTCAAATTTTCGAAAACTGGGCTTAGGAGGCGTGGTCAAATATTGGAAAAATGGTAAAATTTGTGGCGAGTTGCCTTGATTAAATATTTATCACATTAAAACGGAATGCACCACAATATCAAAAATTTACGTTCTTATATAGTTTTGTATGGGCTATCGATTAAATTTTTTTTTTTTTTTTTGGAAAATTATCAGAACCCGTTCTGAAATTTTCCATTTTTTAAAAAAGTCAATTTATCAAAAATCCGGCCACTTTTTTTTTCTTTTTTATTTATTTTTTTAAAAGTTTAGATGTTTGTCCATCCACACAAAAAAAATCAGAAACACGTTCATCTTTTTTTTTCGAGAAAATCGCATTTGAACTTTAAATTTCATAACAATTTTGTTATTTGCTTGTATTTCTTTGTTTTAAAGTTGCGAATGAGTAATATTAATTACACAAATATTCGTCATACGCTCTGTTGACACAAGAAAATACAAGCAAATTACTAAATTGTTATGAAATTTAAAGTTCAAATGCGATTTTCTCGAAAAAAAAGATGAACGTGTTTCTGTTTTTTTTTTGTGTGGATGGACAAACATCTAAACTTTTAAAAAAATAAATAAAAAAGAAAAAAAAAAGTTGCCGGATTTTTGATAAATTGACTTTTTTAAAAAATGGAAAATTTCAGAACGGGTTCTGAAAATTTTCCAAAAAAAAAATTTTAATCGATAGCCCATACAAAACTATATAAGACTGTAAATTTTTGAGATTGTGGTGCATTCCGTTTTAATGTGATAAATATTTAATCAAGGCAACTCGCCACAAATTTGACCATTTTTCCAATATTTGACCACGCCTCCTAAGCCCAGTTTTTGAAAAATTGAAAAACCAAAAACGCAATTTTCTAAGTTCCATATAGGGCTATCCATACCACCTATTCAGAAGTTTACGGTACACATGTTTTTTTTCGCTGGACATTTGGTGTGGAATGCCTCATATACAAAAACAGTAAACTAAATGTGAATTAAAAACACCAAGAGAATAAAAAAAAAATAAAAAAATTATTGAATTTGTATTAAATTATTTACTCAATTTTTTTTTTACTTTTTGAGTAAATTTTTTAATGTCGTCAATTAAAAAATTACTCAAATTTGTTTAAAAATTTAAACAAGTGTTTACTCAAATTGTTTTTCTTAATATTATTTTCTGTGCACTCAAAATTGTGTAGGGTATTTATGAATTCGACCAAGTCAAATTTAACTTTGTTTACTTACTTTATCACAATTTTACGTTTTTATTTTAATGCGTTTTTATAGAATTAATTTAAAATACACATTCGCAGAGGTGTATGTAAATTTTAACTTTTTTCATTAAAAGTTTAAAACTTTAAACTTTTTTTTCGTGGATTCAAACTCATTAAAAATGACTGTGCATAAATACAAATTCACGTTTAAGTATTAAAATTTAAATATTTTTAGCAACATTGAACAACAAAAATGGAATGTTAAAACTTGAAAGAAATTCTGTGAATATCTCGCAAATTGTTTAATACCATAGAGAAAAAAGCTTTTATTTATAAAAATGTTATCGTAATGCCAAGTACTGAGACGTATGATTGATGTTGTAATTATTTATATAAATTTAATATTAATCATACGCAGTACATGTATTTTCTAAATACATTTTTAGCACAAAAAAAAAACTTAAAAATCGCATAATAAAACACTTTTAAGAAACTTTTAAGAAGTACGTAAAAAACAAAAATCGAAAAATAAATTTGGAATTTGGACCATTATTGAAGAAGTTATGAGTAAAATAAATTTGAGTAAAGGAACAAACCCCCAATTTTTAAAATATCGATATCTTTTGAACGGGTCATCAAAAAAATCTGAAAATTTACCACGAAGAAGTTTTCGAAGGCTACTAAAAACTGCGTATTAGGAAAATCTAAAAAGAATTTCAAAGTGATAGATTTGACATGGAATGCTCCATATACTTTATGGGGGCCCTGACCCATATTTCGATGCGTTGCACACGGAATGACAAAGTAAGTACACTAGGGTGGCTCGTTTTTGGGGTTTTCTCTCTGATCAAATTCTAATACCCGCCAAAAGTGTCGGTCCCCTAAGGGTAACTCACGTGCAAAATATCACTCCGATCGGAGTTTATCTTCTGTCTCCACTTTGAGCCTCAAAATTGGGGTTTTTGCAAAAAAGGACTTTAAAAAAAAAAAAAAAGTTTTTTTATTAAAATAATTAAAAAAAATTTTTTGTATAATATTTGATCGTAAATACTTAAATACTTGAAGATTTTACGGTATCATTAACCCGTTCAAACTTGATACCAAAAAAATGGCATGATTTTGGGGGCGTTCTCAAAACACCTTGTTTCCTAATTTGAAAATTTTATTAAAAAAAAAATTTTAAATATACCTTTTTTTCCTTCTGAATTCATTAAGAACACTTTAAAGAAGAAAAATGTGAAATATGGCGGATATCCGTCGAGCCACTTTTTGGGAATCGCGGGGGGAAGTTAGCGGATTTCAAGGAAATATTGGTTTTATCAATAATTTGGATTTATAAAATCGTATAAATTTCATTTTTGGGCAAATTAACTGTTTTTTGGTGTCGTGCACACTAAAGGGGCACGATACGGCTTCCTATCGGGAAATCCCGGGGTTTTTGGGACTAGGCAAATTCCGAATCCCGGGATTTCTGATTTTCAATTCCGGAATTTTCGGGATTCCGATTTTTTTTTTATTTTTCTAATATCTTTTATTATATTTATATTTTTTTTTGAATAATTTGTATAAAATATAAATTTTTTGATACAAAATAAAAACAAAAATCGACAAAAGTTCCGTCTGGTACCACTTTTTTGCGGTAGCAAAGGTGAACCGTTTGCGAAATGGAAAGCTTGTAAAAAATTCTAAAAATTAATGGTGGTTCAACGAAAGGGATTTTGACACATCTTAACTCCTTACCTTGTTGTAAACTGTTTTTATTTTATATGTTTCTAAAACAACATTTTAAAAGGCGTGAGTAGATTTTGTCTCACACTTAGACACGCTCAAGCAAACAATAATAGAATCACTCACAAATCACTTGGGCACATTTTTTTTACTCATGCTCACACATTATTCGCGTGTAAGAAAGTACACAAAATTCCACACCCGTACGCACGAATCACGCTGGATTTAATCACGCCCCGCGTGAGTCACGCAAACTCTATTTATGCTACAAAATTATTTTACAATAAAATGAACATTGATAAAAATATTTTTTTTTTTTTTGCAAGAAATAAAAAAAGCTTCCGAAAAAACAAAACTGAATCAATCTCACAAAAATTCGACTCACTTACTTATCGCTCACGTAGATTTTTTCAACTCACACTCACTCACATTTACGTAATTAAAATACGAAATCGGGATCCCGTTTTTTTTTTTCAATCGCGAATCCCGGGATTCAAAAAACTCAATCCCAATTGGAAGTCCTAGGGCCCGCAAAAAAAAATTAAATTTGTTCCCCTTGTTCCAAGTGCAAAACTTGGAAGAGTCCAAGACTCTGTTGTAGAAAAAATGTCTCAGAGAATGAGACTGTTTCAATTAAAACAAGTAAGAAAATTATAGTCGGTCAAGACCGACCATTTAATACCCTACACCAGAGTTTCCCGGAAAATGGGTCCCAAGTTCAAACATGGACTGTTTAGATCTATATTTTGTCAAATCTTTAATAAGTGTAAAAAGCACTCACTAATCAAATTTGAGTGGAATAGACTTCTTTTTGTTGACAATAAATCGCTCCAACTGAATATCGGGCGAAATTTCCACATGGGACCTAAGTCCAAAAATGGTCCGATGATAATCAGATTTGATAAGGTTATTAAAGTACGCGTTTAACATACACAAACAGAATTTTAATTAAATATTTTCTATTTTCATGAAATTTGAGAGATTTATGTGAAAATCGGGAAGGTGGTTTGTATGGGGGCTACAAGAAAATTCGGAATGGTGATTTGTGTGGATAAAACATGATTACCTGCCAAATTTCGAAAAGATACCTATTAGAGTCAGTTGAAAACTAAAGAGGACCTTTGTATGGGGACTAGGTCTAAATATGGACCGATTTTTTCCAATTTCAATAGGCTTCGTCCTTGGGCCAAAAGAGGCTTAAGTTTTAAATTTCAAGTCAATTGATTAAGAATTGCGACCTGTATCGTGTTTACACCGTTTACATGGACAGACGGACGGACGGACGGACGTCGCTAAATCGACTCAAAAAGTGATTCTAAGTCGATCGGTATACTTAAAAGTGGGTCTAGGACCAATATTTCGGGTAATTACAAACATCAGCATATTTTTATTTATACTAGAGTTTGCAAATAATCGAGATATTTCATAATCGCGATTACGATTAAAAAAATCGCCGTTAATAGCGATTACCGATTAATCGAATTTTTAAAATAATTTCAATTGCAATAGCTTTGTTAAAAGATTGCTTTAAAATTTATATTTCAGAACGTACAAAAATACAAAAACTAATATTTTTAAGAAATTAAAGTATACACTTTCGAATTTTCCCAGCAAAAATAAATCAAGATTTTGGCGGCACAGCTTCTTTTTTCTTTATCATATCAAAGCGCATCCAATGAGCGCTCTTGAGAATGCATGAAAAGTAAGGGATAAATATTTTAACTTTTTGTTGAGATTTTTATTTTAAATTCATATTTAAGAAAAATACTTTGTTTTTTCTTGAAACCAAAATACTAAATTTCATTTGTAATTTTACTTATAATGTAATGCAGTTGTCAAATAAAAATCACTTCAAAAAACTTCCAAATATGACCGATAAACCCCTCTTTAAAAAGTGTCTTAAATTGCAATAAAAACTGGTAAATTTTACGAGGATGACGTGTAAAATTGGAATTACTCTGTAAAAACTCGTAATTTTCAAAAAATAAAAAAAGTAAATTTACAATTTGGAAGCATTAAAGCGGGAAAGATTAACAAAATTAAATTTTAATTAATATTTATGAAGCAGAGAAGTTGTACTCATAAAATGGATTTAACTAAAACTTTGTAAATTTACAGAGTTTTTTTTGGACAATTTTGAACTCATAAAATGCATTTAGCTAAAACTTTGTAAATTTACAGAGTTTTTTTGGTAGAATTCTTTTCGGTTTATCATAAAATATATTTAACTAAAACCTTTGCTGTGTTTTTCAAAAAGTGGATTTATTTTCGGATTAATCTTATTTTGTTTAAAAAAATATTTTAACATACCAAAACAAATTTGGAATATTTTTTTCCGTATTCTACGATAAATTAGCTATTATAATCCGAAAAAATAAGAAAAAAATTTGGAAAATAAAAAAAATTATAAATAAATCAAAATTAATCCAAAGTGGACTTATTAAATCCTAAAATTTAATTGGATTAATTTTTATTTATTTGTAACTTTTTTAATTTTCCAAATTTTTTTATTATTTTTTCGGATTATAATTGCAAATTTATCGTAGATTACGGAAAAAAATATTCCAAATTTGTTTTGGCATGTTAAAATATTTATTTTAAACTAAATAAGATTAATCCGAAAATAAACGCACTTATTGAAAAACACAGCATTTGTAAATTTACAGAGTTTTTTTTGTAAAATTTTAAACTCATAAAATGCATTGAACTAAAACTTTGTAAATTTACAGAGTTTTTTTGGTAAAATTCTTTTCGGTTTTATAAATATTTTACAGATAATTCTATAAATTTACAGTTTTTTATCGAAATCATTTTACAGAGTTTTCTTCGCAAAATAACAAAAAATCTTGCTGGTTGGAAATCTATGGTATTTTCTGCTGGCTCAGCAGAATATCTCTGTAATTTAACAGAGTGATTATTTTGAGTGTAGATTTGTTCTGTAAAGAAAATGTCTTACAAGGGAAGTATCTCAACCCTTATGAACCGATTTGCCTGAAACTTGAAATATATATAAAAGAGACGATTTTAAGGTTGAGGTGTCTCGGCTTATCGGCCATATCAGTGTTTCAAAATTTCGTTGTCCCCTTATGAAACAATGTGGACCTCCGGGAAAATTTCGGTAACTCTCGAACTAACCGGAATATCCTCTAGAAAAAAATACGTGTCGACTTAAATTTAATATAGATTATTTCATATTCATATGGACATCGTAGGTCTATGTCTTCATATAAATACCACCCAAAATTTACACATTTTCATGAAAAAAGTATTTAACGAAGCCAAACTTTTACAAGGTTATGCCACCGTTGGATAGACATTAAAAAAACCTTTCTTCTCATATGTAAACATCATATAGTTTCTTAGAAAGAAATGGCTGAAAAATCCAAAAAACGTTTTTTTCGCCATTTTTTGGCCCATGTTTTGAACCCCTAAATTCCCGATATGGCCAATAAGCCGAGACACCCCAACCTTAGAATTGTCTCCTTTATATATATTTTACATTTCATGGAAATCGGTTCATAAGGGTTGAGATACTTCCCTTGTTAGAATCCTAGTATTTTTGTAAGGAAAACGGAAAATTTTTCTTTGAGCAAATGTCTTAAAAAACTTTAAAATCAGATGAATTGGTTGGATAAAATATGTCGCAAATTTAATATTTTTCAATTTTGGATAATTATTTTAGAATTCGTGACTTTTATGGTGTTTTCTTTTTTGAAATGTGTATTGTTAAAATGTGTACATTTTAAATGTTGACATGACCCTGAAGCGATGTAGCATTTTTTACACTCACAAGAGAAGTATTTCAACCCTTATAAACCGATTTGTATGAAACTAAAAATATGAAGGGCTTACTGCAAGAACTTGATAAGCAACATTTGATTTTTTCGTGTTTTTCGCCTTCTGCTGATGTTCCATTGACAGATTTTTGTCAGAAGTCTTGCTTTAATCCTTCGTACACACAGAAAAAAATATGGAGGAAACAAATTTTAGTAATCATTTGTTTAAATTTAAAAACAAAAATTGAGTAATTTTTTAATTGACGCAATTAAAAATTTACTTAAAAATTTTAAAAACAATTTAAGTAAATAATTTAATAAAAATTTAATAGTTTTTGTAATTTTTTTTTAAACTTTCATAGTTTTTTGAATTCTCGTTTAGTTTATAGTTTTTTGTGTATGTATGTATATGAAAGTTTGTAATCGTCTTTATAAAATTTTCCTATGTTTTTGAGACATAAATATGTTTGGTAAAGTTTGAAAAAACAAGTTTTTTTGTAAAAAAAAAACTTAAAACTTTTTTATACTTAAAAAAAAAAAAATAGATAAAATTTGAGTAAATTTTTAATTGTGTCAATTAAAAATTTACTCAATTTTTTTTTCAAACATTTAATAAATATTTATTAAAAATTTACTAAATACTATTAAATCGTTTACTGGTGCAAAATTGAGTAATTTTTTACTCAATAGTATTAAAAATTTACTCAAATATTTTTTTTTTCTGTGCAAGTATATTGAGAATAAAAGTTCTTCAAAAATTCTATTTTCTACATTATTTCAAAAGTTTTAAGGCAAAAGCCCATATAAAATGAAATGTTGCTTATCGAGTTTTTACAATAAGCCCTTCATCTATACTTCTATATCTATACTAATATTATATTTAATTTATTTTATTTTATTTTTATTTTTTATTTTTTATTATTTATTATTTATTATTTATTTATTTATGTATTATAAAGAGGTAATGTTTGTATGTTTGTTTTTATACCCTACACCACACTGTGGTACAGGGTATAATGAGTTTGTGCTGATGTTTGTAACTACCCGAAATATTGGTCCTAGACCCACCTTTAAGTATACCGATCGACTCAGAATCACTTTTTGAGTCGATTTAGCGATGTCCGTCCGTCCGTCCGTCTGTCCGTCTGTCTGTCTGTCCATGTAAACGGTGTAAACACGATACAGGTCGCAATTTTTAATCAATTGACTTGGCCCAAGGACGAAGCCTATTGAAATTGGAAAAAATCGGTCCATATTTAGACCTAGCCCCCATACAAAGGTCCTCTTTAGTTTTGGCTCAAATGACTCTAATAACCGTATTATAGAAGGTATCGCTTTGAAATTTGGATGTTAAACATGTTTTGTCTTCACATATCATCATTCCGAATTTCAAAGAAATCGGACCAGTTCTTCTTGTAGCCCCCATACAAACCACCTTCCCGATTTTCACATAAATGTCTCAAATTTCATGAAAAAAGAAATATTTAATTTAAATTTTGTTTGTGTATGTTAAACGCGTACTTAAATAACCTTATCAAACCTGATAATCATCGGACCAGTTTTGGACTCAGGCCCCTTGTGAAAATTTCGCCCGATATTCAGTTAAAGCGGTTTATTGTCAACAAATAGAAGTATTTCACTCAAATTTGATTTGTGAGTGTTTTCTTCACTTATTAAAGGTTTTACAACATATAGATCTAATCGATCCATGGGACCCATTTTCCGGGAAACCTTGGTGTAGGGTATTATATGGTCGGTCTTGACCGACTATAATTTTCTTACTTGTTTTGTTTGTTTGTTTGTTTGTTTGTAGAGGGTAATCTCCGGAACTACTTATCCGATTTCAAAAATGTTTTCAGCAATATTTAAAGTGTTCCTCCAGGATGGACATAGGCTAGGTTTCATCGACCACACCCACTTCTACGCCCACTTTTGGCCAAAAAACGTAAAATTGAAAAATCTCCAAAACTACTGAACCGATTTCAAAAATGTTTTCACAAATACATACTTGGAATGGTCCTTCATGGTGGACATATGCTGGGTTTCATCGACCACGCCCACATCAATGCCCACTTTTGGTAAAAACTTAAAATTTAAATATCTATCGAACTACTTATCCTATTTCAAAAAAGTTTTCTGTAATATTTAGAGTGTTCCTCGAGGGTCGACATAGGCTAGGTTTCATCGACCACGCCCACTTCAATGCCCACTTTAAGTCCAAAAGCGTAAAATTTAAAAATCTCCACAACTACTAAACCGATTTAAACTTTTTTTCACCAATACATGCTTGGAATGGTCCTTCATGGTCGACATATGCTGAATTTCATCGACCACGCCCATTTCTACGCCCACTTTTTGCAAAAAAACTTAAAATTTAAATATCTATTAAACAACTTATCCGATTTCAAAAATGTTTTCACCAATATTTAGAGTGTTCCTCGCCCATTTCTACGCCCACCTTTGGCAAAAAAAACCTAAAATTTAAATATGATCAAACCACTCATCCGATTTAAAAAATATTATCACCAATATATATAAAGAATGGTCCCTCAGGGTGGACATGGGTTAGCCCTCATCGACCACACCCATTCTACGCCCGCTTTTGGTCAAAAAAAGTAAAATTTCGAAATATCCAAAACTACTATTTAAAAAATGTTTTCTACAACATTAAGAATGGTCCTTCAGGTTAGACATAGGCTTTGGTTCATCTACGTAAAATTTTTAAATATACGAAACTTATTATAAGATTTCAAAAATGTTTTCACCAATATTGAGAATTTTCTTCCAGGGTGAGTTAGAGTATGTTTCATTGACTAAACCCATTTTAAAGATTTCTTTGGGTCAAAAGACGTAAAATTTTAAAATATCCGAAACTACTCATCCAATTTCATAACATTCTGAAAATGTCCTTTTTGGAAATTCCTATTTTACTGGAGCAAATACGTGCAAAGTAGTGAACTTTGTAACTTTTTCTATCTCCTGAAAAGTTGGACATAGTAACTTAAAATGTGGAATCCTCCAGCCCAAAAAATCATTCTGAAAAAGTGCCTTCTGGAAATTTAGATTTTAATAAGGTTACAAGGGTAAATTATTGTACTGTGGTATTTTTTTTTTTTAAGAATGAAGCCTACATGTAACGAAATGAATTGGAATTCAGAACAAAATGGAATAAAATGGGGAATCAATGAATAGAAAGAACGGGGAACGGAATGAAGTGAAATATTTTTCAATAATTACGATATAAGGGTTCGAAAATTTTCAAGAATAAACGAACATGATTCCAAGCTAAACTGTTTTAATTTTATTGTTTATTCTAAATAGTTTTTATGAAAGACTTCAACGATAAAAATTAAATAAAATAAAAATTCTATAGGGGAGAATTTTAGAAATGGAGACTCTTATCTTGATCCTTCTTTTATCCGGTATTTAATATTACCGGTAGCGAAGTTCCGGGCGGGCCTGCTAGTATATACAAAAGTGACAATTTTAAAGTTGGGGTGTCTTGGCTTATCGGCCTTATCGGGGATTTAGGGGTTCAACAAATGGGTAAAAAATGGTAAAAAATTAGTTTTTTTTCGTATTTTTAAGCCATTTCTTTTTAAGAAACTATACAATGTTTCCATGTGAGAAGAAAGGTAAAGGGTTTTGTTGTCGAAGAGTGTAATTATTTAGCAATAACTCAAAAACAGGATCAGCTAGGATTTTCGTGTTAACGATTTTTAAAGTTCAAAATAAAGAGTAGAAATGACATTAGTCGATTTTGTCACAATTTTAACATAACCTAAACTTGTTTGAAGAGGGGTGTGACCTAAGACTTTTTCTTTTATAGAATTTTTTAAAAAATTTTCTATGAACAAATTTCTTAAAAATTAGAAAAAATCGTACTATACAAGAGGTATATCTTAAAAAATCTAAATAATTGATGCTTATCAGTTCTTAATTTCCTGGTAAGAAACTAAGAACGGATCCGTGGGTCTACTGGAAGTTTAATTTCATGTTTTTTGTTTTCATTTAAGATACAAATGAGCTAAAACACTTCAATTCAATCGAGGAGTTGACCGCACCCCCTCCAAATTTAATGAAATTAAGTACTGTGGTTTACTTTAACAAAAAAGAGATTTTGCCAATTTTTCAGGCTTCTGGTCATTCCAGTATTCGAGATATGCGGTCTTGAAAATTAACAAAATCGTATATATTTAACAAAAGTGTTCTGACATAAATAATGATATCTCGAACAGAAATAAGAATTCAGGTCTCATTTAGGCTTCAAATAATAGGTAATGAGACAGCCTTTAAAACTGCGTTCCTCAAGATTTTTTCGGAAAAAGGTCAAAGGTTATTGGTTTAAACCTTAATTTTTGGAGAGCTATATCTCAAAAAACGATATTTTTAAAATTTTGGAAAAAATATATGTTGTTAAGAATCACCTATACTACTTAAGTTTAAATTTTCAGGATGGAGGCTTCATTGGAACTTTTTATATTGTTAGAAACATTGTGACAGGGAAGAAAAAGCGGTGTAATTTCCCTTATAGTATGTTTCCAGTGGCATGATTTGGGCAAATCAGAGTGTTTTGAGGAAATCATGTCATTTTCTACATGTTTTCCCATACATTTTTCATATGCACAAAACATCTCAAATTGGGTGTTTTGGTACAAAACATGTCAATTTTTTAAACTCACCACTTGTTTTGGTCAGTGCAACACTGTATTTTATATTCGAAAATAAAAGCTACTCATTCGTAGTGAGTGTTCGTTAGAAGAAGAAGACATTTTATTTTTTTTATTATTAAAATAATTTACAATTAGTTGTTTAAACACTTTTATTTAATTATAATAAACTACAAAATCAATTGTTTTTGGTAATTATTTTCTTAATTTTGTTGTTTTACCTATTTTGTGGAGAAAACGTCAAATTAATTACGAAAATTCGTAATTAGTTTGACGTTGCAAATCACTTCAACTTGAGTGGAAACAGCTCGAAATGTTTTGCTCAAATCAAGTGTTTTTGATATGAATGGAAACATGGTTTTAGAACATATTTTTTTTTGTCTTTGAAATTCTGGTACCAAAATTCATTTTTCTGAATGTTTTTGACGTGCTGAGTCCAAATATGACCTTTGAACTCTCCCATCCCTATTACTTTTCAAGATATATGCACCTAAATGTTCAAAAAAACACATTAATAACATTTTAGCAATTTTCACACATTTATGTGCAGATATCTCGAAAACTAATAGCGATAGGCCAGTTCAAAGGTCATATATGGACTCAGCACGTCAAAAAAATTCAGAAAAGTGAACTTTGGTACCAGAATATCAGAGACAAAAAAAATATTTTTTTTCTAAGGGAAAATACACCGCTATTTCTTTCCTGTCACTATGTTTCTACTAATATTAATAGTTCCAATGAAGACTCCATCCTGAAAATTTAAACCTAAGTAGTACAGGTGACCCTTAATAATATATATTTTTTTCCAAAATTTTAAAAATATCGTTTTTTGAGATATAGCTCTCCAAAAATTAAGGTTAAAACCAATGACCTTTGACCTTTTTCAAAAAATATCTTGCGGAACGCCGTTTTAAAGGCTGTCTCATTACCTACTATTTGCAACCTGACTGATTGTGAGACCTGTATTGTTATTACTTTTCGAGTTATCTTTATTTATCTCAGAACACTTTTGTCAAATATATACGATTTTGCCAATTTTCAAAACCCCGTATCTCGGGAAGAAAAACTACCAGAAGTCCAAAATTTTGGCACTATGATTTTTTTGTAAGGGCCCAACTATGTTCCAAGTTTCATCAAATTCGAAAGGGGTAAGGACAAAAAAGCTACTTTTTTCGGTTGAATTGAGGTGTTTAAACTCAAATGTGTGTTTTATTTTTTTTTACTTTTTCTATCTGAGGCGTATGAGTGATATGTTTTCGAAACAATTAAATATTGATCATACGCAGGTGTAAAGATTTTCTCCTCAAATTAAAATGTTTTTTTTTTCCTACAAACACTACATATTTAACCCCAGTTTCTGTATGACGAAAGTACGAAGAAGTAACAAAAACAAAATACATACACACAGAAAAATAAATTGCCAACTGAATTTTTCAGTTCAAGCAACTCCAAATTTGATTGTTGCTACTTAAATATGCTGTGACTAACAAATTTTATGATTGTTTCAACTAAAAGTCAGTTATATCAACGTTATTCAGTTGTGACTACCGATATTCAATTGCGACAACCTGTATGTGAGTGCTTCAACCAAATTTTAGTTACATCAACTGACTTTCAGTTGGAAATTGGCAAATTTGTTTTCTGTGTGTACAAATTTGTAACGTTCATCGCACGGTCGTTGAAATAATTTTAGCACTTAAATAATACTTAGTTTCAGGTCAAAAATTTTTAAAAGAAATTTTTAACCTAAATTCGATATTTTTAGTATACAGTTACCCAGCACAACTATTAACTTTGTTATACTGTAAATTTTGACAGGTTTAATTTTTAAGACACAAGAATGATGTTAAAGAAAAAATATTAACATAATTTAACCTGCTTTTTTTTGCAAATAATATTAAAAATTTTTCCTAAAAAAATCCCTATTATATTTTATTTATCCTTATCAAAAGGATTGTAAATATTCCAATGAAATATTTTTTATATGAGATTTAGTATAATCTTTAAATTCTTTTTATTTCATTTTATAAAGTATTTTTTTTTTAAATTATGCTTGATCATTAGATTTGATGGTGAATCCTTAATAAAAAATGGCAAGTTACCTTCACTTTCATATCACAATGAGTAGCTGAGGAAGGAAACCCGTAAATGGAATTATCATACTTTTGCCAGCTAACTGGAAATAACAACAGGGTGAAGTGATATGACAATCTCTTAAAGAAAACACTTAGGAAATCTTAAATTGGCACAGAAATGAAAAATGAAAAAAACTAAATAATATGAAGAATAAAAACGTGCAACAACAAAACAGTTAAATTACTGTAGACACTGACTGATATACAAACATGCATACTTAGACAAAGTAATATGGGCGGGCATATGAATAATAATAAAATTATGCCTCTACTACAATTTATTCGTAATATAAAAACAAAGGTAAAATAAAAACAAAGTAACTTTTTTTTGTAAAATCATGCCAAGCCAGCAGAAAATAATAATATTTGTGATAATATAACAAAAATGATTAAGTCAATATAAGGACTATTGTAGTAATAGAAAGAAAAAAAGAAAAAAACAGAAGAAGAATGAAACTTTCTAAAAAATTTTCCAAAGGAAAAATATTTTGAAATCCGAAAATTTTTCATAGCAAAAAATCTGAAAATTTTTAAAGGAAAAATCTTAACATTTTTATAGGGTAAATTTAAAAATTTTGAAAGAAAAAATGTGACTAAATCTGAAAATTTTTTTGTGAAACTTTTTCTATAGGAAAAAAAGCTCAGAATCTGAGACATTTTCTACAGAAAAGATACCTCAGGTTAGGTTAGAGGTGGCGGAGTCAAAGACTCCTCACATAGACCGGATGGTCCATAGCGAAACCACAATAATTCCTCAGCGACGCTGATAGAAAGCGTTTGTCCTCATCGCGAATTGTACTATTTGCCTTAGGTCGACATTCGAAACCGTTTCCAAGCTCTCGAAGTCATGTCTGCCTAAAATGTGCAGTCGGGTTCTGGCCAAAGCAGGACATTGGCAAAGAATATGTTCGACCGTTTCTTCAGTGTTAGGTTCATCGCACCTTCTACAGCTTGCATCAGAAATAAGTCCCACCTTCTTTTTATGATAACCTATTAGGCAGTGCCCGGAAATCACTCCAGTAAGTACACGGCAAAGGTTCGAAAGAATTAATTCTTTAATTCAATTTCCTAATTCGAATTAAAAAAATAGAATTTGGCATTCCCTAAAATCATTCAACTTTCATAATCATTGAATTAATTCTTTCAAGAATTCATTCCTTAAGAATGGTCATTCTTAAGGAATGAACTATTTTTTTATCCAAATCAATCTACTACAAATTGAATGGTGAAATTTTCTTATCATTCAATTTAAAACAGTGAAGCGCAACACACATACACACACATTTATGCTTGTGTGGTAAGCAGCAGACGAGACGTCAACAAAACAACAACCGATCGTTTGCTTAAAATGCACACAAGCAACACATTTTTGATAATACAAAGGGAATGAAATAAAAAAATCATCATTCAATTTGTAATAGATTTGAATGATGAAAAATTTTGATCATTCAATCGAATGATTGCTGGCAAGGAATTAATTCTCTTGGGAATTAATTCAATTTGATTTAAGCTTTGAGAATTAAGCCTTTGAATTAATTCGTGTTGAATGCTGGTAAGGAATGATAATTCAAAACTTATTAAAACAGAATTAAACTTTTGGTGAATTAATTCTCAATAGAATTAATTCGTTCGAAGCTCTGGTACACGGCAGTTCCATCTAGTGAGTGAGAGTAAGTATTCAGTTTTTCTTAGATTGTAGCATGCCCACAATCTTCTACTGATCGCACTTGTTGTTAGCTCTCTCCACTTTCTATTAGCCATTGCAGTGTTTTGAATGTCGCGTAGCGATCTGAAGTGCTGGATTGGTGGATCAATATGCACAGAAATTCCAATACCATCAGCACCTTGTTTCGCGAGCTCGTCCACTCTCTCGTTTCCCTGAATACCTATGTGACCATTCGAAAACTACTTTCGACTTGATGTAAAAGCTTTTAAGAGCTTTTAGAGCAGCTTGGCTGTCAACGTAAATGTTAAATTCTCTGTTTGTCTCATCACCGAACTGTAAAGCCGCCCTGCTTATGGCAACTATTTCGGCCTGGAAAATGCTAGAGTCCAATGGAAGGATAAAAGTCTTCTATAAATCTCGCAAACTCGTTAAAAAACCTGCACCGACTCCCATGGATTGTTTGGAGCCGTCTGTGAATATGTTAATAGCGTTCATCGGGGAGTTTTGCCAGTTTGACCAAAATTCTCGAGTCGGAAATTCTACGTCGTATTTCCGGTCGAAAATAAGTTTGGGCACTCTGTAATCGGTGGCAATATCATTTAAATTGTCCATGTTACTGTGTCCAAAATTGCGTTGCCTGAATAAATTTGACTCTTTGAGACGAAGGCAGGACTTATAAGCCTCCCCCTTTGCAAAGATGTCAATTGGTATCAAGTGCAGTAGCGTGTCAATAGATTCAGCTGATGTTGTTCTCAGAGCGCCTGTGATGCATAAACCCATGAGACGTTGAATTCTCTGAAATTTTAAGTGCGTCACATTACGCTCCAGTGCGTTATACCAGACCATAACACCATACAGTAAGATTGGTCTTACTACAGAAGTATAAATCCAGTAAGTGATCCTTGGTTTCAGTCCCCAAGTTGCGCCAAACATTTTTTTGCATGCGTAGAAGGCGTTGTATGCCTTCTTGACCCTTTCCTCGGTGTTTTGTTTCCATGACAGTTTACTGTCTAAAATGATTCCTAAAAATTTCGCTTGGTTTGATAAAGGAATTCTAACTCCGTTTATCTCGACCTTAAACGTCTCTATTTTGTACCTGTTCGTAAAAAGTACCATTTCCGTTTTTTCCGGGTTAACTTTTAGGCCATTATTATTAGCCCATTTCCACATTTGCCTCAGTGACACTTCCAAAAGTACTGGATACTGTGCCCAAAAGCTTTCCACACGACATAATGACAACGTCGTCTGCATAACCTACCATTGTTGTCCCTTGCGATTTCAACTTCTTTAAAATGGGGTCCACTACTAAAAGCCAGAGTAGTGGTGACAAAACACCACCCTTTGGCGTTCCTTTTGACGCGTATCTTGTAACCTTTGCTGGTCCCCATTCTGCTGTCACCTTAAGATACCTCAGAATCTGAGACTTTTTCTATAGAAAAAATGTCTTAAAATCTGGGACTTTTCCTATAAGAAAAATGTCTCAGAATCAGAGACTTTTTCTATATGGAAAATGCAGGGTTGGCAACCGAAACGAATAACGGTATCGGTAACGGTATTGGTATCAATTATTTTTTATATCGGTAACGGTAAAGGTAACGGTATTTTCGATTATTTCGGTAACGGTAAACCGTTACCGAAACATCAATACCGGTACGTACCGGTATTATGAATAAAATGTTAACAAGTCACAAATTTGTTAAAAACACGTAAAAAAAATATTTAAAAAAATTAAAAAACTTTTAAATTTAGTACATTTTTAATACATAATAGTATTTGTACCAGTATTAAAGTTGCTCATGCACGAAATCTCTTTTTTCTGCTCACGTTCACGCATGCTCACGTGAGTATCTAAAATTTTTTTTTCACGCTCACGAAATTAAAATAAACAAATTTTTATTTTATTTTTTTAAATTTCTTGCACAAAAAGAATTTTAATTCCTAAAAACGATCCTAAACTCTTATTTAAATCGCAATTTGGTAATAATTATCATCTAAATTCAATATGCAGAAGATGTTTTCTCGCACACTCACGCACGAAACTATTTTTTCTAATCACGCGCACTCACGATCACGTGAGTAAAAAAAAAGTTCACTCAGGATTACGCATGATTCACGCGTGAATCACATGAATAATGAAAAATTTGTGTCACGCACGCATCTCTAGTTTAAATCGTTTAAATTTAACAATTAAAAAAAAATTTAAAACATTCTTAAAAAAAATGTCAATAAAAAATGTTTGTAAAATCGCAAAATAATCTGTTGAAATTTGAACAAAAATAATTAATCATAATAAATTCAGCAAACAGAGTCAGTAAAAATATAGAAAAAATTTTGTTATTCTTTAAGAGTGAATGACAGGATTTAGGAAAATAAAATATCCATTTTAAAATCTGCTAAAAAATTTCTAATTCAAACTGAAAGTTGTTTTACAGATTTTTCGACAGATTTTTTCTTCTGAGTGTACGATTAGGGCTCATTATGTATTTAACTCCAAAGAACAATTCCTCCACGCTTAACTGCGTGGAGGGATTAGCGATTTTCCACAACTTAGATATGTCTCTTCTTCTATCTTCCCACTAGAGAATGTTTACTAGGGCTTCCAATCGGGATTGGTTTTTCTGAATTCCGGGATTCGGGATTGAAGAAAAATTTTCGGGATCCCAGGATTTTCAGGATATTTTGAATCCCGGGATTCACGGGATTTTTTGAAAATTTTCGGAATTTTTCGGGATTTTCAAAAATTTGTAGTATTTTTTGTCACTTTTGCTAATCCACGCGTTTGTAAAGATAAACAAAGTTCTGTTAAAGTTGTAAAATTTAAAAAAGGTAGCTCCTGTGAAGGAGGAATCTCTATCTTCTTTATCTTTCGTCGTGGTTCATCGTTATCCACTTTTAGTTACTTTACCTCATCAACTATAGATGGGCGCTGGTCTCGTGATTTGAGTGATTCACGTAAATAACGCGTGAGTGATTTTTATTTTAATCACATAATTGTGAGTGAGCGTGAGATGAAAAAATTTGTATAGAGTGAGTAGAGTAGGCTTTCGTGAGTCACGTGATTGAATCTGGCGTGGGTCATGCGTTCTGGTGGGCAATTTTTTGTACTTTCTAGTACGCGAATATTGAGTGAGCGTGAGTAAAAAAAGTGCGTAAGTGATTAGTGAGTGATTCCATTATTGTTTGCGTAAGCGTGACAGAGTGTGAGTAAAATCCATTCACGCCTTTAAAAAATGTTGTTTTATTAAACATAAAATTAAAAAAGTTTGAAACTTAAGGAGTTAAGATGTGACAAAAGCACTTTCGTCAAACCACCATTAGTTTTTGGATTTTTTTTGCAAGTTTTTCAAGCTGTTCACCTTTTGCTATCACAAAAAAATGTTACCAGACGGAACTTTTTTAGATTTTTTTCTATTTTGTTCCACAAAATTAATTTTTCATACAAATTATTAAGAAAATATAAAAATAATTTAAAATTTAAAAAAAATCGGGATCCCGAAAATCCCGGGATTGAAAATTCGAAATCCCGAGATTCGGGATTTGCCTAATCCCGAAAATCCCGGGATTTCCGAAATCGGGATTTCCCGATTGGAAGCCCTAATGTTTACTTGCATTTCTCTTTCGAACTTTTTAAGTGAATTGCGATCATTCGTTGGACCGATTTCCACATTTACTTTGCCAAAATTTAGTTTATTGCGAATGTGGTCATTGGTTTAATCGACATCCTCATTGTCTTTGTCTAAATAACAATACGATTGGCAATAAACAAAAATTTTTATTTTTTTTTTATTTTACGTATATTAAAAATATTTCACTGTTTTTAATCCAGAAAGTATTAAAATAAGTAATATTAAGACAACCGAAACAAAACCGATATAATACCGGTAAATATCCGAATAAAGGTAATGGTTTTTTATCGGTAACGGTATTTACAATTTTTTATTTCGGTATTGGTAACGGTAACGGTAGTCAATATCAAAGGGTTTTTAATCGGTAACGGTATTGAAAGGGTAACGGTAGCCAACACTGGGAAAATGTCTCAGAATCTAAGACTTTTTCTATAGGAAAAATGTCTCAGAATCTGAGACTTTTTCTTTAACTTGGTCTTGTCTTTAAATATCTTAAAAAAATATTTTCAATCTACAATTTTCGGAATACTTAAGCGGTTTTGTTTAGTTAACAGAAATATTTATGTAGGATATGCCTAGATATATGTTTGAGCAAATTTATATCGTACAGTGATATGATAAGTATTTGTAACTAGAATTTTCCAGAGTAAAAATAATAATTTAGGGCTGCTAAGGACAAAGAATTGGGGCATTACTGCCATTTTTTTTTTGTTATATGATCATTTATTTTCTGCCAAGTCCGCAATTGCTTCCATACCGTACTTTTTTTAGAGTTCTTATACCACTGTGAATAAGTGTTGTAAATATTACTTTATAAATTACTACACAGATTCTTTTACATTTTTATTTTAAAAAATATGCTACCTTTATCCACTTGGCCAAGTTTGAGAATACAACAAATTTGTGTGTAAAATTGCTTTTAATTGCTAATATGATTTTCTTAAAACCAAAAAGGGTTTGTAATTTTAATTTGTAACTTGGATAAAACGTAATATAATTATGTTCCAATAATATTTTTTTTCATAAATTTGTTTTTTCATCAAAAAATTTGTTTTTTGATAAAACTTTTTTTCATGATTTTTTTTCTATTAAATTTTCTTAATTTCATCAATTTTTTTTGTCGCCAAAAAATTTTTTTTTTCAACAAATTTTTTTTTTAATAAAATTTTTATGATAAAAAAATTTTTTTCATCAAACATTTTTTTTTTTCAAAAAATTTGTTTTTATAAATTTTTTTTTCTTCATTAAAAACTTTTTTTAATCAAATTTAGTTTTCATCAAAATATTGTTTTCATCAAAAATTTATTTTTTCAAAAAAATTTTTTTTTCATCAAAAATTTTTTTTTCTTTATCATTTTTTTTTTTTTGATTAAAAAAAAAATGTTTTGTTTATTAAAAATTTTTTCTTAATTTTTTTCACAAAAATTACTTCTTTACCTATTTTGAAATTCTTTTAACATAAAAATGCTCCATTTGTTTAACCCATTTTGGACCAAGATTCAATTTTATTTTTATTTTTTGTAAAAAGGTATCTCAAAAATCAATGTGCCGTTATCCAAGAAAATCCTGCATTTTAACTTTTTATGCAATTTTAATATTTGGATTTATTTGCTATTTTATTAATTTATTTCATTATTTTCAAAATAAATAGTTTCAAAATACTTCAAATTACCGGAATTTGATAATAAGTTAAATCTAAAAAAAAATCAAATTAATCAAAAAAATTAAAAGCCGAAAATCAAAATATGCTAAATATTCGTTTTTGCTTGAAACAATTTCTGTGCTGATTTGTATTGCATTTCATGGACATATAAATTGCGGTGGACAAGTGGGGATATTTTTTTTCAATTGCAGAAAGATGATACTTAACATTCGTAACCATATGTACCCGAAATTCCACCTTATTCATATATAAATATTTTTTTGAAAAAGGTGTTCTCTACTGTTCGAAAAATTGAACAGAGGATCAAAATGGGTTAACAAAAGTACAAAAAACAAGTGAGAGTATTAAATTCGTCTATACAGAAACTTATCCTCTAAAATGTAAAAGCACTGTTTTGCACTTAAGTAAGAGGCGAACAGAAAAAGTTAAATTTTATTTATCATCTGGGTCCGAAGAAACCTCCGAAGTATGCCAACTTGTACTTCGGAGGTTTTTTCGGAGGGAAGCTTCTTCCTCCTGGTCCGATTTTGTCAATTTAAACTTTACCAGCCTATGAACATAATTCATTATTGTTAAAAATTTTGGGAGACTTTACAACCCTTTTGGTTTACTGCATTTAACTTTCCACAGACTGACGGATCCGATTTTGCTAATTTAACAAATTTACAACTCTTTTGGTTTGGACTGCATCTTGCTTTCTTTCCTCAGACAGATTGACGGATGGATATTAGCTCGAGATCGTAAAATAATTTTTATTTTTCAACCAAAAATTAATCAGAAATTTAAATTTTTTGTGAAGAATTAGTATTTCATTTACACTCAAAAAAAAAAAGTTTGTAAAATGACATAAAATCCCCGTGATTTTACGGGGCATGTGCTAGCAAGAATCCCCGTAATGGTACGGGGATAATTTGTAAATTGATTTAACAAAAGAAAATGTAAATTTACATTTTTTTTTTGTAAAAAATTAACTTCGAGGTGAACATTTTGTTTTGGAAATTTACAAAAAATTTGGTAAATTTACAAAACAAAATTGTAAACTTACAGAAAAAGGTAGTTTTTTACAAAGAAAAAAATAGAAAATGAAAAAAATAAATTGTAGATTAACAAATTATTTGGTTAAACTACTGTTTTTACCGCAAACAAATATTGAAAAACACGTATATTTACAATAAAAATTGTAAATTTGCAAAAAAAAAAAATTTAAATTTACAAAGCAAATTGTAAACTTACAAAAAAAGTTGTAAACTTACAAAAAAAGTTGTAAATTTACAAAAAAAGTTGTAAATTTACAAAATAAAGTAGAAAATCAAAAAAAATTGTAAATTAACAAATTGTTTGGTTAAACTACTGTTTTTTATATCAAAAAACTTGTATATTTATAGTAAAAAGTGGTAAATTTACAATTTTTATTGTATATATACCATTTTTCTTATTTTTTTTGCCGTAAAAACAGGAGTTTAACCAAATAATTTGTAAATTTACAATATTGTTTTTGTATTTTCCAGTTTATTTTTGTAAAAAAACAACTTTTTCGTAAGTATACAATTTTGTTTTTTAAATTTTCATATTTGTTTTGTAAATTTACAAAAAAATTGGTTTATTTACACATTTGTTTTGTAAATTTAAAGGTTTTTTTCCATTGGTGGATCTTATTTTTACTTCTTCGGCAGTTGGAGTAGCACTTCAGCAACCTGAAATGATTTTTTTTTTTCACTTGAACACTTTTAACAAACTTTTTAATGTTCAACACTGTACTTTTTTATTTTTGTCGATATTTCGTTTTTCTTAAGTAGAACATATGAGAATTGCGAAGGAGGCTACACAAGAAATTTCTTATATTTTCAGGAAAAATTAGTCAAAAATAATTTTTTTTTTTTTTTGAATTTTTAATTATTTTCACAAGTATTTTTAAAAAATCGATTTTTTTTTTTGGATATTGTAGATTGGATGTTTAAGTACCTGTAAAATAAGAAAAACTTAATTTTTTATAATTGGCAGCTTTTTATTGACATTTTAGGTGCCAAATTAAAAAAAAAAATACAAAAAAAATGTGGTAAAATTACCAAAAAATGGTAAAAATACAAAAAAAAACTAGAGCAATTGTATAGTAGAAACACATAAAATTTGTGGTATTTTACGTAACGCAATTTACTAAAAATTGGTGTAAAAACTCAATTTTTTTGCTAACGTTTGCAATTAGTTGAAAAATGTTTGTGTTCGGAACTTAAAAAATTTCCAAATTTTTTTTCGGCGCCATGAAATAACTCCCAATGAAATAAGTCCCAAGAAAAATAATGCAATAAGTCCCAAAAATTTCCATACGATTTGGGAGTTATTTCATAATGAAATAACTCCCAAATCTGTGGGGATTATTTCATTTTTTTGGAAGTTATTTCATTTTTAAGGCGTACGGACATAGCGCCCAAGGTCTTATCGCCCAATTTAAAAAAGACATTCTACCCAAAAAAAAATGTGTGTTAGTTTTTGTTGCAAAATTTTTTGGACGATATGACCATTTTTTGTGGGTCTTTTAACAATTTTCTTAAAATTAAAATAAATTATCAAAAATGTTATATCACCCAAACATCAAAATGTTGAATTTATAAAATGTCATAACATCCAAAATATATAATAATATCACACACAAAAATTTTTATGCGTAACCGGCCTTCGGCCGGACTTAGAGATTACAAAATTCATGCATTAAACCCACCCTCTCCGCAAACTAAAGCTTTCTTGGGTAGAAGACCTTTACGCGATCAAGGCCTGCTAACCAAAATAGCTTTGGTTTGCAGAGAGGGTGGGTTTAATGCATGGAGTATGTAATCTCTAAGCCCGGCCGAAGGTCGGCTACGCAAAAAACCTTTATTACAAAAAAAATCACAGAAGTCGTAAGTACGACATTTCGCCCAAAAAAAATATTTTGGATTTTTTGACAATTTGATTTGGGAGAAATAAAATTTTTGGTATTATAATTTTGGGCTATATGTCGCTGCCTGGGCAATATGACAATTGCGGTTTTGGGCGAAAAGACCTTGGGCGCTATGTCCGTACGCCCATTTTTAAGTTTGGGAGTTATTTCATTATGCAATAACTCCCAAATTATTTTAATGAAATAACTCCCAACAGTTTGAGAGTAAATTATGAAAATAAAAATTTAACTTATTGCATTTTCAAATTTCTTTAATTTTTATGAAAAATAATAAAAATTAGATATTTTCTTTAGTTATTTTCAGGAAAAGTTAATTTATTACGGGGAAAGTAAATGACCTCGAACTAGAATAAACACTCAGAAAATTATGTAAGTTACTACATGTAAGTTGTTTGTATATTTTACAGTAGTTAGTTGTTTTCAACTACAAAGTCAGTTGTTTTTGTATGAAAAATAGCAAACAACTATTTCTGTTAGTTATTTTAAGTCGTTTTTGAATAACTAACAAAAAAGTGCTGTAATGTAGTAACAGTTATTTAAAGTAGTAAATTTTATTTTTTTTATCTCTCAAAAATTTTCATTTTTTTTTTGGGGGGGGGGGGGTCGAAGTTCGTGGAGGACACATTTAATCCCGCTATATATGTTTACAAATTATTTGTTTATGATATTTACGCTTAAATAATAAATTTTTATCGTTATTTTAAATTAATTTCTATAACCACGCCCACAAAGGGGGCGGCCTAAAGGAACTGAATTTTCTAACCCCCTTGATCCAAGAGCAGGTTTATGAACATAATATAACATACAAATGTTACATTTGTTGAGCAAAAATTAAAAAAAACTCGTAAAAATATCATATTTTTTAGGGGTCTTTTTAGTTCTTCAAGGGGGAAGTTTTCCCCCTGGTCCGATTTTGCCCATCTTCGAACTTAACCTTACCAGTAACATAAGAGATATTCTTGCCCAATTTCAGGGGTCTAGCTCTTTTGGTTTGGACTGTATCGTTATTTCTACAGACGGACGGACGGACGGACGGACGGACATCGCTAGAATGTCTTAGATTCTATCATGGATCATTATTATATATACATTGTGGGGTCCCCGACCGATATTTCGATGTGTTACACACGGAATGACAAAGTGAGTATACCCCCATACTGTGGTTGGAGGGTATAAAAAAATATATAAAATTGATTATTTTATTTTTACTACATGTTAGTCGTTTTGACTACAAATGTAAGTAGTTTTTACTACATAAGTCAGTTGGTTTTTTGTCAGTTAAAATAACTTACATTGTTAGTTGATTTAACTGAAAAAGTAGTTGACCCCAAAACAACTAACAAAGAAGTTATTTTAACTGACATTTTCAGTTAATTTTACTAACATAATTTTTTGAGTGAACTCTTTTTCAATGCTTTTTGAACAATCTTGTAAATAAATTCCGAAAACCATTCACTCAGAAGTACATCAATATCAATCAAAATTCCCAAAAAAAAAAATACGTTTGCTTTATGGCGAAAAGCATGCTGCGAGTAATTGTGAAAATTTTCGAGTTCTTCTAACAATGGTTTTAATTTATGAAAATTAAGAGGTATTGTATTACAAACTGAAGATCCGCAACCGGTGCACTATAGGAAATTTTACCCTTTTTTTGGCCAAAATTATTTACAGCCAAACGGCTGGACCGATTTGACTGATTTTTTTTATTTGACTTTTGGAAGACTCTTTAGAGGGAGGGAGTGACTCTTAAAGGTTTTCATACACTAAAAAAAAAAATTAGTAAAGTTACCTAAAAAATTACCTAATAATTAGTTCCAAACAGGGTTCCCGGGTTATAAGTTGCCGCATCTAAGATTTTTTAGATCCTTGATAGATTATATGGTTTTCTAAACTGTTTTTACAATATTTTTTTTTTTGAGTGTACACTAACTTTCGAAGATAACAGTAGAAATTTATTTTAACAATGTTAAGAAGTGTCAAACAAATCTACTTTTTAATAAGGATTTTATTCAAAAATTTTATTTTTGAGTTCCAAGTCGTCAACTACATTTCAAAATGCCACTACGGGCAGCCGTAGATGATGCAAGAGCTAGGGGCTCAACTTCCCTATTTAGATCTTTAGAGATTTCTGCTGTAACTCGTATTTTTGTTCTCGCAGATTTTGACAAAAAAGTTAATTGCGGTCACCCAGGTTTCGATTTAGTGGAGGCAGGCTGCGTTTCAAGTTTTTTTAGCCAAGTATTGCCTTTAAGCCAAACAGCATGCTGTCTTTCAAAAATTTTCAAACTCCTACAACTTTTAATCCTTTTCATATTTATATTTGAACAAAATATTCTTAATTCCTCCTTTATATGTATATTGTTTAAAGTTTTCGAAACATTCACTCTCAGCAATGTATGAAAAGAAATGGTCAGAAATAGCGGCTCCTTATCCACCTCTGCTTTATTTCTCTCGCCATGTATTAAATAACTCTGAATTTGGCACTCAGTAGTCACCTGGAAAAATGGGTATAAAAAAAAAGTTTGCACATATCCGACCTTGAAATTTTTTAAATTCGGAAGATAATTGATTGTCCTAGAGAACTTTTATGGTTTTATAGCTAACATATGCTATCATTTTTTTTAAAGTCAAAATAAAATTCCAATACATACTTCAATAAGTTCATCTTAAGGTCACTTAAATTTTTCCAATAAAATCGATCTAATAGATGAGTTCACCAACATTTCACTATTTATCATTAAAGTACTCACCTTTGACATTATTTTCCATTTTTTAGTTTTTAAAAACTATAAATTCTTAATATAAAAACTTTTGTTAGAAGCTATCACAAAATTCGCTGCTCTCAATCGTTATTTTATAACTAAGTAAGAAATTGCAAGAAAAACTACTGATAAAGTGACAGTACATCAATTCTGTCGAAAAATTGAGAAAGAATTGTTTACTTTGTTAAGTTTTTTTTATATTAATGTGAAAAAAAATAATGTTTGCAAAAATTTTAATTTTGACTTTTGGCCAAAAAATGGGTAAAATTTCCTATAGTGCGGTGTAATAAGAAGTTTTAGGATCCTGTTGGTTTGGCGGGCACATTAGATTATTTAAAGTGTAGGCGAAATGGACTTTCGGTCTTCTACAACCCACTCACTCTTTTATTTATTTTGAAATATTTGTTGTTGTAATACGATTATATGTTTGAAAAGATTTGAATGCGTATGGATGTGAAGAAAGCGCCGCAGGCGAAAAATTTTTACAAGAGATTTTAACAAAAAACAAGTAGAAAAGTTAAATTCGACTTTGCCGAATCTATGAATACCCTCCACAATGCATTTTTTTAAAGGGTAGTACATTTTTTAACGTGAAAAAATTAACAATTTTGATTAGAAATATTTTATTTTGAGTAAAAAACTCTTTTTTGTCATTTTTTTTTTTTAAAGAAAAATTACTAATTTTTTTTTGAGTGTAAAATTTTTTTCGAGTGTAAGTTTTTTTTACTGTAAAAATATTTCTGAGTGAATGCACGTACGTATGTACACAAAATATTGTCATTTTTTTAAAAAACTAAATTTTTTTTATATAAATTTTTTTTTGAGTGTAAAATTTTTTTTGAGTGTAAAATTTTTTTTTAATGGAAAATTTTTTTCGAGTGTAATTTTTAAATTACCAATGCTTTTAAAACTAAACAAGTTTAAAAAGCATTGCTTTAAAATTAAAAAAGTTTAAAAAGCATTGTTAAGTTACCACCAATGCTTTTAAAACTTGTTAAAACACGTGGCATTTTAGATGAAACTAATCTGAAACTCAGGGTTTTGCTTATAACTTTTGAACCACTGGACCGATTGAGCTGAAATTTAATACCAAACAGATCCGGGGAACGGCAAAGATACATGCCAAGCTTCAGTAGTCTCATTATTGTCTTTCGAAAGTTATAGTGTTTTTTATCTCGTAAATTCGCGAAACACCCTTGCCGAAATTTACTTTTTTGCTCATAACTTTTGAACCACTGGACCGATTTGGCTGGATTGCAATACCGACCTGACCAGGTAAATGACAAACATATATGTCAAACTTCAGTAGCCTCTGTAAAGTCTTTCAAAAGTTAGCGTGTTTTCTACGGACGGACAGACAGACGGACGGACATCGCTAGATCGACTTAAAATCGATCGAGGATCATAAATATATATACTTTATGGGGCCCTAGACCAATATTTCGAGGTGTTACAAACGGAATGACAAACTTATATATACCCTCTATCACTAGAGTGGAGGGTATAATGTTAAAATCTCTTGTAAAAATTTTTCGCCTGCGCCGCTTTCTTCACATCCATACGCATTCAAATATTTTCAAACAAATAATCGTTTTGTTACCACATTTATTATACAGAATCCTGGAAGCTCTAAAAGGCTTCCAGGAATTTGCTTTCAAGTTTTATGCGTGGCTTGTTAACTGTTTTAACCAAGATGATTTATATATTTTTTTTTATTTGAGTTTATATTTTTATGGAGTTTATTTTCTGTTCTTCTCGCAGCCGCCAGAGGGACCTGCGATAAGTTAGCATGAAATACTATACTGATATGATTCAAACATTAAAAGAAATTTAATCAATGTGTCAGTAAGCTGCATCCCAAAAAAGTTGAGAAGGGATTGTAGGCACTTCTGAGATCTGTCTTTTAAAGAGATACAATTAAAGTGTTTTTGGGACTTAAACAGTTAAAAATTTAATATAAAAAAAAAAAAAAAATTGGGATTTATTTCATTTATATTGGGAGTTATTTCGTTGGGACTTCTTTCATTTTTTGTTAGCGACTTATTTCATTTTTCTTGGGACTTATTTCATTTTTTTGGTTTGGGAGATAATTCATTTTATTTGGTATTTATTTCATTGGGAGTTATTTCATTGGGACTTATTTCATTGGGAGCTATTTCATGGCGCCTTTTTTTCATTTTTATCTAAATTTTTTACTCCAAAACGCAAAAAAATCTGAGCTTAGAAAATTTTTGCGTGTCCTATTGTTGAATAATTATTTTTTTTTGTAAAACAACATTAATTCTAGTAATAAAATAAGTTTTGTAAAATTACTTTAGAATTTTGTACTTTTTAAACTGAAAACCTTGTAAACGATCTTAAAAAAATTTAATAAAACATTTTTTTGGTAGAAAGACTAAATAACATCAAGTAAAATTTTGTTGTACAATTACAGTTTTCTTGTGTAAAAAAACTAAACACCTTGTAATATTTTTTTTATTTGTAAAATAATTCACTTTTTTGTAAATTTACCTAAAAAATTTGTAAAATAAATTTACCAACATATAATAGTAAAATTACAAAGCAAACTGTAGTTTTCGTTTTATTAAATATGCAACAATTTGTGTAGAAAGACAAAAATATTAGTAAAATAGAATTACAAGACCTTTAACTTGTAATTTTACAAACTTTTTTTGAGTGTACACTCAAAAAAAAAAGTTTGTAAAATTACAAGCAAAAGGTCCTGTAATTCTATTTTACTAATATTTTTGTCTATTTACAAAAATTCTTGTATTTTTAATAAAACAAAAGCTACCGTGCGCTTTGTAATTTTACTATAATATGTTGGTAAATTTATTTAACAATTTTTTTAGGTAAATTAACAAAAAAAATAATTATTTTACAAATTAAAAAAAAATTACAAGGTGTTTAGTTGTTTTACACAAGAAAATTGTAATTGTACAACAACATTTTATTTGATAGTATTTAGTCTTTCTACCAAAAAATGTTTTATTACAAACAATTTTTTTTTCAAGATTTTTTAGTTTACAAGGTTTTCAGTATTTTGACACAAAAAAATGTAATTAAACAAAAATTTGTATTGAAAAATAATTATGCAACAATAGGAGACGCAAAAATATTCTAAGTCCATATTTTGTTAAAAATAAATTTTTATAAATAAAAAATTTCTTAAAAAAATTTTGAAAATTTTTTAAGTTCCGGATACTAACATTTTTCAATTAGTTGTAAGCTTTATCAAAAAAATTGAATATCAAGACAATTTTTTGGTAACTTGCTTTAAGTAAAATACCACAATTTTTATATGTTTTTACTATATTATTGTTCTAGTTTTTTTGTTTGTATTTTTACCATTTTTTGGTAATTTTACCATATTTTTTTGGTACTTTTTATACCCTCCAACTACAGTATGGGGGTATACTCACTTTGTCATTCCGTGTGTAACGCATCAAAATATCGGTCTAGGACCCCATAAAGTATATATATTTATTATCAGTGATCGATTCTAAGATATTCTAGCGATGTCCGTCCGTCCGTCCGTCCGTCTGTCCGTCCGTCCGTCTGTCCGTCCGTCTGTCCGTCTGTAGTTAACACGATGCAGTCCAAAATAAAAGAGCTAGACTCCCGACATTTGGCACAAATATGTCTTATGTTAATAGGCAGGTAAAGTTCGTAAATGAGCAAAATCGGACCAGGGGGAAAAAAGTTCCCCCTTGAAGAACTAAACCAACCTCTGAAAAAATACACTTTTTTACATGTTTTTTTGTATTTTTGTTAAATAAATGAAACATTTGTTATATTTATCGGGATGGGAAGGTGCTGTCAACATCCCCCACTGACCCCCATCACACCCCCCCCCCAAAAAAACAAACGACCCTGACATTTTTTTTTTTTTACATTTTGGAGGGTATAAAAGATTCGGCACAGCCGAATTTAACACTCTTACTTGTTTTTTTTTAAATCTGGTACTAAAATGTCAATCAAAAGCTGTCAATTATGAAAAATTAAGTTTTTTCTTATTTTATCAGGTACTTAAACGTCCAATCTACAATATCCAAAGTTTTTTTTATAATTTTTTTAAAATACTTGCTAAAATAATTAAAAATTCGAAAAAAAGGTAATTTTTTTTACTAGTTTTTCTTGAAAATGTAAGAAATTTCTTGTGTAGCCTCCTTCGCAATTCTCATATGTTCTACTTCAGAAAAACGAAATTCCGAAATAAAAAATAAAAAAGTGCAGTGTTATACTCTAAAAAGTTTGTTAAAAGTGTTCAAGTGAAAAAAAAAATCATTTCAGGTTGTTAAAGTGCTACTCCAGCTGCCGAAGAAGGAAAAATAAGATGCACCAATGGAAAAAACCTTTAAATTTACAAAACCAATATGTAAATATACCAAATTTTTTGTAAATTTACAAATCAAATATGAAAGTTTAGAAAGCAAAATTGTATACTTACAGAAAAAGATGTAATTTTACAAAAATGAAGTAGAAAATACAAAAACAATATTGTAAATTTACAAATTATTTGGTTAAACTACTGTTTTTACGGCATAAAAATAAGAAAAAATGGTATATTTACAATAAAAATTGTAAATTTACCACTTTTTACTGTAAATATACAAGTTTTTTGCCATAAAAAACTGTAGGTAAACCAAACAATTTGTAAATTTGCAATTTTATTTTTTGATTTTCTACTTTATTTCGTAAATTTACAACTTTTTTGTAAGTCTACAATAATATTTTACAAAAAAATTGTAAATTTGCACTTTCTCCCCGTAATTTTTTTGTTAAATCAATTTACAAATTATCCCCGTAACATTACGGGGATTCTTGCTAGTACATATTTTACAAAACCTGCCCCGTAAAATCACGGGGATTTTATGTCATTTTACAAACTTTTTTTTTGAGTGTAGGTTGCTTTAATCCTTTTAGAAATAGCTTCCTAATTATTCAAAGGTTCATATTAATTTCATTGTCTTCAATAGCCAGGCAAATAATGAGTGACAACCGGGCAATTTTTGAAAAAAAAACATTTAGTGACGGTAAAGGACCTATAAAGCTTTATTGTTAAGAAAATTATGAAGTGGAATATATTTTATGTTTTCCAATTGGAATATACAGGGAAAGCTTATTAGCCGGTTATCTAAGATTCAACTAAATATAAAAATTTATTGACAAATGTCTTAGGTCACAAATTTATAAATATTTTGGCCAATTGGGGTTTCGAAGACATATTCACACATATTTTTATGTATACATCCATTCATTCATATCTATATGTATACTACAAACTATAGTGTTGCCAACATATTCAAGGTCATTTGCAAATTAACAAAGCGACACATATAAATGAACATACACACACACACCCAAACCCTTACACACACACAGATACTTATATAGAAATTTTTATAAAATGAAAAATGTTATTTCCTTTTCTGTTTTTTTTTTTTTATTATTCTACATCTACACTTCAAATTTATAATAGAATAGAAATGTTGTAAAATAAAAACGAAGAGGCAGTAAGGCTGAATGAAATAAAAAAAATTATATAAAAAAAATCAATAACCACTTGAAAGGATAAATGGAGGTTGGTTGGATGGATAGAGGAGATGGAGGTTATTTCCCATCTATTTTTTATTTTTTTTATTTTTCAATTCAAGTGGTTATTGTGTTTTAAAAAAAAAAAATCTTGTTAAACAAATTTGCAGCAATTGTGCAAACTAAGTTAGATGACAGGGTGAGAAATATGTTTTTAAACAGAAAAACATATTTAAGAGCAACTGAATAAATATATACCATCTTAAAGGTTTATGAATAATTTGCCAAACAGACTTTTTTTAAAGAACTCCGCTTAATCTCCACCATTTATTGGTAAAATTGATCAATCGTAGTAACAAGATGGTCAATCGTAATTCCAAGATTCTACTTGTAACATTGTGCAACAAGAAATGAAAACCCAAAGGGTTTTGTAAAGTGAGCTCGGATTTCTGTTTTATGACTCACTGAAATTTTTAATTTTTTATCAAAGGCGTTTGGAAAACGTCACAAAAACTGTAATAAATCTACAACTGAGCTTCAGTAAAATTTTATGAATATTTTTTTATTAAAACATATTAATCCTCTAACTGTCATTTTAAGGGGTCATTTGAGTCCTTTTTAATAACTAAAAGCAGAATTCTAATAAAACGGTTATTTTAAGCATAGTAATCTGTTGGATTTCTCGGCAACGCGAGGAATTATAGGGAAATTGTTAAAAAAGTTTTCGCGCATTTTTATTATACAAGACAATTTAAATTGCCGTGAAAAGTGAAATTTCAGTTTGTTATGATCGTTTCTTTCTTATAATTGTCCAAAGTTGTTGATTTTTAAATGTTTTATTGCGATTTGAGGCATTTAAAGTTTAAGTAAAATTTTCAAATATTTTCCAAAATTACAAATACATATTTTACTCATAAAATTGCACTAGGCGTTGTCCAAGGTTGAAAGTTTGTCCAACATGCGCAAAATGCTTAAAAATGGACAAATATAAACAATCAAAGAGTATCAATACTAAAGAGATCTGAACTCGCTCTTCTTCTGTTAAAGCCGCTCTTAAATTCCCTTTGCTAAGTCCGACATCGAACTGGACGTTTGATCAAACCAAAAAAAAATCCCTTAAGTTCGATATAAACAAAAAAAAAGTGTTGCAGTTTGGTTATTTTCAGACTAAAGCTAGCGTTTTTTTTTTCATCTAGCTGTAAAAAAAGTTTTTTTTGTGGATTATCGGGAAATCCAATAACTTTTTATTTGCTGACAATTTGTTTTAAACACTTTTAAAGGTATTTCCTAAATAATATTAACATAAAAATTATAAATTGACACATTTTTTTTAAATTTATTAAGCGGTTTTTCGATATAAAAAGTTAGCATTATTTGTCAAACCAACAATGTTAATTTAACATTATCGTATTTTCCTCGTTTAACAGTTTTCGTACCTTCTGTTAAAAAGTTTCAAAATATTAAGAGCGGGAGACAAAGAGCTTGAAACAATCATGGTTTGTTATTCTTATACCCTCCAACCACAGTATGGGGGTACTTATACCCCTCAGCACTCACAATCAGTTTGTCCAAAGACTATCAATACTTAAAGATATGTGAAGTATCCCTTCCTCTCTTAAATTCCCTTTGCTAAGTCCGCCATCGAACTGGACGTTTGATCGAACCAAAAAAAATCCCTTAAGTTCGATATAAACAAAAAAAAAGTGTTGCAGTTTGGCGATTTTCAGACTAAAGCTAGCGATTTTTTTTCATCTAGCTGTAAAAAAAGTTTTTTTTGTGGATTATCGGGAAATCCAATGACTTTTTATTTGCTGACAATTTGTTTTAAACACTTTTAAAGGTATTTCTTAAATAATATTACCATAATAATTATAAATTGATACATTTTTTCAAAATTTATTAAGCGCTTTTTCGATATAAAAAGTTAGCATTATTTGTAAAACCAGCAATGTTAATTTAACATTATCGTATTTTACTCGTCTAACAGTTTTCGTACTTTCTGTTATCAAGTTACAAAATTTTAAGAGTAGGAAACAAAGAGCTTGGTTTGTCCAAGCTCCTCGCTTTTCGCTCATAAACATTTTGAACTTTTTTTACAGAAGGTACGAAAACTGTTAGACGAGGAAAATACGATAATGTTACAAACAACGCAAACTTTTTATATCGAAAAAGCGCTTAATAAATTTTGACAAAATATACCAATTTCTAATTAGTATGGTAATATTATTTAAGAAACACCTTTCAAAGTGTTTAAAACAAATTCTTAGCAAATAAAAAGTCATTGGATTTCCCGATAATAAAAAAAAAAACTTCTTTTACCGCTAAATGCAAAAAAAAAAAACGCTCCATAAAGTCGGAAAAACGACAAATTGCTAATTTTTTTTTTCATTTTTATTTTTGTTTGTTCATTCGTCGTCTGTAATGGCATAGTTAGCCAGAAAGGGTTTAACAGAAGTTGAGTGACTTCAGATATCTTTATAATTGGCAGTCTTTTCTTTGTCATTCCGTTTGTAACGCATCGAAATATCGGTCGGGGACCCCATAAAGTATGTATATTATTGATCCATGATCGATTCTAAGACAATCTGTGAATGTCCGTCTGTCCGTCCGTCTGTCTGTAGATGGCACGATGCAGTCCAATATAAAAGAGCTAGCCTCCTGAAATTTGGCACGAATATGTCTTATGGTCCTAGGCAGGTTTAGTTCGGAAATAGGCAAAAGCGGACTAGGGGGACAAAAGGTTCCCCTTGAAGAACTAAACTAGCCTCTAAAAAATACTATTTTTTTAAATGATTTTTTGTGTTTTTGTTTAACAAATTCATTTTTTTTTTCTCATTCATTTACTTTATTGAATCTTCACTAAAATTATGTGAACTAACAATAAGTATTCAAATTTTAAAATTAATATAACTTAATATTAAGTCCAGCCAGTGCCAGACAAAATTTCATTTGCTCATAAATTATCTTGTAGCAATATTTTTGTGCTACAAGAAGTTCAAAGTCCTGCATTTGGACACAGTGGATTAGAAAATGTCGGTTTTTTCGGTCCGTCTCCCTTTTTGTGGGCGTAGATTAAAAAAAAAAATTAAATAATGATAAACTTGTATTTCTTTAGTGCAAAAAGCAAAGGAATGAACTTTTAAACATATATTTCGGGAGGAAATTTGTCCTCCCCCAATTACCACTGCCGCGGACAAAAAATCAAAAACGCTCCTGCATTTTTTTGCATGTTGGAGGGTATAAAAGATTCGGCACAGCCGAATTTAACACTATTACTTGTTTTCTCTAAGGTTATGAAAGTACTAATAGGAAACACAATTTTCTCATTTAAAGAGCCCTGCTCAAATCGCCATTTATTAATTTATAAAAACCTCGATGAACATCTACCGCTTAAATGCGTCACTAAATATGTGAGCTTTAATAACAAAACACTGTGCTACAAAAAACACAAAATCGAAAATACTTTTAAAATGAGGTAGTTAAGGTTGTAGGTCTCATCGAAAAGATCACAAAAATGCCCATCAAACTTGCCAGACACCCTCAAATTTTTAAGTTATTGTCAAAAAACGATTTTTTGGGACTTTTTTCACTAAACCACGTGTAACTTAAACATTTTTCAACCGATTTTCAATTTTTCAACTGTTTTGGATAGAAGAAAGATAGGGCTTTTCATGTGTTTGAATTGGGGTATACATATAAAAAAGATATGTATTGATTTTTTCAACAATATCTAATTTTTTTGTTATTTTTTGAAAATTTTTTGTGTTTATCGATTTTTTTCTGCTATAGTTCGTTCAACAACATTTATATGGGGGTTTTCGTGTCAACTGACACAACTTTTGAAACCGATGTCTTCCGATCGGGATGAAATTTGCACCAAGGTTAGTCCTATTGGATAGTAGTTCAGACACAGTTTTTCAACAAGATCGGTCAAGAACTCTCTGAGTTAGAGGGGGTCGAAATTTGACATTTTGGCCAAAGAGGTGTTGATTCTCATCCATGTACCTTCTTACCTATTGTTTTTAGCAAAATGTGTCCCAAAGAGTTTAGATAGCTATTTCTTCAGTCTTTCGAAAAAAAAATATAAAAAAAATAAAAAAAATTTTGTTGATTTTTTTTCTTAAAAATCCAAAACTTTTTTGACTTTTTCCTCAAATTGGGCCCTTTTTTTTTTTTTTTTTTTGATTCAAAAGAAAGCTTAGGTGATTTCCTTTAAGAGCTTTGGGGTCGCTTAGTGGGATGCGAGTGGGATATCTATGAAAAATTTTTTTTTTTTACTTTGGAACACAAAAACCGGTTCTTCAATTTGCACTATTAGGCGTGGGATAGCTAACCAGTTTTCGATTTCGATCCGCGATACCCTCTAATTTTTTTAGGTTCGAAAAAGAAAGCACGAGCCAAAAAATGGGGGTGGTGGGGAGGGCCATATGGCCCCTCATTGGGGTCAAAGTTGGGCGTAAAGAGGTAAAAATCCTCAAAAAGCCCCAAAACTCCCCTAGAAACGCCCCTGGAGGGGTGCAATGTGAGACCGACCTCCAATAATTTTCTGCCCCCAACATTTTTCTTGAACATACCTTACCCCTATTTCCATTTCCTAAGGGGGCTCCCATACAAAACATTTTTAAAAAATTTGATCCTACCATTCTAACTTACCCTAAAGTGCCCCTAGTGGGGCCAAATGTATGACCGACCTCCATCATTTTATTAATTCCAACATTTTTTGCAAACATACCTACAATGTATCTTTAACCCTTAAGGTGGTCCCCATACATTTCTTTTAATTTTTATAAATTTGTTTTATTAAACCAGCTCCTACCGCCCCTACCGTGCCTCCTAGAGAGGCAAAAATTACGACCAACCCCCATTATTTTTTAGTTACCAACATTTTGTCCGAACATCATAACACCCTATCTCCACTCCCTAAGGGGCTCCCATACATTATAAAAACATGTATTTTTAAAAACTAATAAAATAATAAAAAAATATGTATGGGGACCCCCTTAAGAGTTGAAAATAAAGGGTTGGTATATTCTAAGAAAATGTTGGAGTTGAAAAAATATTGGGGGTCGGTCATACATTTTACATCTCTAGGGGCACCCTATGGACAGTTAGAGCGGTAGGAGCAAATTTTATAAAAATGTCATTTTGTATGGGAGCCCCCTTAGGAAGTGGAAATAGGGTTAAGGTATGTTCAAGAAAAATGTTGGGGGCAGAAAATTATTGGAGATCGGTCTCACATTGCACCCCTCCAGGGGCGTTTCTAGGGGAGTTTTGGGGCTTTTTGAGGATTTCTACCTCTTTACGCCCAAATTTGACCCCAATGAGGGGCCATATGGCCCTTCCCCACCGCCCCCATTTTTTGGCTCGTGCTTTCTTTTTCGAACCTAAAAAAAATAGAGGGTATCGCGGATCGAAATCGAAAAATGGTTAGCTATCCCACGCCTAATAGTGCAAATTGAAGAACCGTTTTTTGTGTTCCAAAGTTAAAAAAAAAAATTTTTCATAGATATCCCACTCGCATCCCACTAAGCGACCCCACAGCTCTTAAAGGAAATCACCTAAGCTTTCTTTTGAATCAAAAAAAAAAAAAAAGGGCCCAATTTGAGGAAAAAGTCAAAAAAGTTTTGGATTTTTAAGAAAAAAAATCAAAATTTTTTTTTTAATTTTTTTTATATTTTTTTTTCGAAAGACTGAAGAAATAGCTATCTAAACTCCTCAGGACACATTTTGCTAAAAGCAATAGGTAAGAAGTTACATGGATGAGAATCAACACCTCTTTGGCCAAAATGTCAAATTTCGACCCCCTCTAACTCAGAGAGTTCTTGACCGATCTCGTTAAAAAATTGTGTCTGAACTACTATCGAATAGGACTAACCTTGGTGCAAATTTCATCCCGATCGAAAGATATCGGTTTCAAAAGTTGTGTCAGTTGACACGAAAACCCCCATATGTATAAACGTGTTCTTAAAGAAAATTTTATTGTGAATACGATGAGCTTTATGATGAAAAAATCGGATAACAATTGACAGAGTTGTGATAATTTTTCTAAAAAAGAAAATTAAGATTTTGCTTGAAATTGGCGTTCGGATAACCCAGGCAAAAAAAATAAAAAAATAAAGGAACATACTAAGAGATCGCGTATCATTATTTTAAAGGTTTTTGGCCTCCTGAATTCGAATTTGACCTTGAAATTGCGCTATTTTATTAAGTTTTTGATATATCAATTTATGTTAAGTATCTCAAAAACCTGACGAGATAGAGCAATTTAAAGGTCAGATTCGGTCAGATACATGACCTCTTATGATAAATATATTTTTTTTGCGTGGGATATCTGAACGGCGATTTCCTGCAAAACCTTAATTTTCTTTTTTAGAAAAATGATCACAACTCTGCCAATTGTTATCCGATTTCTTCAGGATAAAGCTTATCGTATTCAGAATTAAATTTTATTTAAAAATACGTTTATAAATATAATGGTTGTTAAACGAACTATAGCAGAAAAAAATTGATAAGCTCGAAAAATTTTCAAAAAATAACAAAAAAATTAGATTTTATTGAAAAAATCAATAAATATCTTTCTTATATGTATAGACCAATTTACACACGTGGAAAGCCCCATCCTTCTTCTATCAGAAAGAGTTAAAAAATTTAAAATCGGTTGAAAATTTTCTGAATTACACAAGGTTTAGTGAGAAAAGTCCAAAAAAAAAGTTTTTTGACAATAACTCTAAAATTTGAGGGTGTCTGGCAAGTTTAATGGGCATTTTTGTGATCTAGTCGACATGACCAACAACATATACTATGTCACATCAGAAGTATTTTTTCACTGTAGCTGAGTGTAATTTAAAATATACGTAATACGAAAAGACTAATTTTGATGGCTTGTCAGACTGTTAATGCTTTGAAGCGGAGAAGTTTCACTTATAAAATGGATATAACTAAAACTTTGTAAGTTTTCAGAGTTTTTTTTAGTAAAATTCTGGTCGCTTTTATCAACATTTTACAGAGAATTCTGTAAATTTACAGTTTTTTATCGAAATCATTTTACAAAGTTTTCTTTGCAAAATAACAAAAAATCTTGCTGGTTGGAAATATATGGTATTTTCTGTTGGCGCAGCAGAGTATATCTGTAATTTAACAGAGTAATTATTTTGAGAGTACCTAAAAAAAATCAATTTATCACGGATTTTTGTACATTTAAACAATTTAACCATTTTTGTGTCAGAAATAGTTTAAATGTGCCCCATTGACTCGAAAGATATCGGTTTCAAAAGTTGTGTCAGTTGACACGAAAACCCCCATATGTATAAACGTGTTCTTAAAGAAAATTTTATTGTGAATACGATGAGCTTTATGATGAAAAAATCGGATAACAATTGACAGAGTTGTGATAATTTTTCTAAAAAAGAAAATTAAGATTTTGCTTGAAATTGGCGTTCGGATAACCCAGGCAAAAAAAATAAAAAAATAAAGGAACATACTAAGAGATCGCGTATCATTATTTTAAAGGTTTTTGGCCTCCTGAATTCGAATTTGACCTTGAAATTGCGCTATTTTATTAAGTTTTTGATATATCAATTTATGTTAAGTATCTCAAAAACCTGACGAGATAGAGCAATTTAAAGGTCAGATTCGGTCAGATACATGACCTCTTATGATAAATATATTTTTTTTGCGTGGGATATCTGAACGGCGATTTCCTGCAAAACCTTAATTTTCTTTTTTAGAAAAATGATCACAACTCTGCCAATTGTTATCCGATTTCTTCAGGATAAAGCTTATCGTATTCAGAATTAAATTTTATTTAAAAATACGTTTATAAATATAATGGTTGTTAAACGAACTATAGCAGAAAAAAATTGATAAGCTCGAAAAATTTTCAAAAAATAACAAAAAAATTAGATTTTATTGAAAAAATCAATAAATATCTTTCTTATATGTATAGACCAATTTACACACGTGGAAAGCCCCATCCTTCTTCTATCAGAAAGAGTTAAAAAAATTAAAATCGGTTGAAAATTTTCTGAATTACACAAGGTTTAGTGAGAAAAGTCCAAAAAAAAAGTTTTTTGACAATAACTCTAAAATTTGAGGGTGTCTGGCAAGTTTAATGGGCATTTTTGTGATCTAGTCGACATGACCAACAACATATACTATGTCACATCAGAAGTATTTTTTCACTGTAGCTGAGTGTAATTTAAAATATACGTAATACGAAAAGACTAATTTTGATGGCTTGTCAGACTGTTAATGCTTTGAAGCGGAGAAGTTTCACTTATAAAATGGATATAACTAAAACTTTGTAAGTTTTCAGAGTTTTTTTTAGTAAAATTCTGGTCGCTTTTATCAACATTTTACAGAGAATTCTGTAAATTTACAGTTTTTTATCGAAATCATTTTACAAAGTTTTCTTTGCAAAATAACAAAAAATCTTGCTGGTTGGAAATATATGGTATTTTCTGTTGGCGCAGCAGAGTATATCTGTAATTTAACAGAGTAATTATTTTGAGAGTACCTAAAAAAAATCAATTTATCACGGATTTTTGTACATTTAAACAATTTAACCATTTTTGTGTCAGAAATAGTTTAAATGTGCCCCATTGACTCCCGCCGACCTCCCCCAAAAACGCCCCTGAATTTTTGTCTTATTTTCTTACAACTGGATGGTATAAAAGATTCTACATACTTGAATTAAACACTCCACTTGTTCGAATTACAATTGATCTCTTTCGAATTACAATTGATCTTTTTCGAACTACAATTGATCTTTTTAAAACTACAATTGATCTTTTACGAATTTTTTGAAAGTTTTCGAGACATTGGCCTAGAGATTTCTATTTGAAGAAGTGTCCCACATTCTCATTTGGAGGTGAACTCTAAAAAAAATACAAAAACTTAGAAATTTTGTATTCTAACATCATTGTCAGCCTGTATTGATGTATTTAAGTGTAGGTTTGTTTTTTTTTTTGAATGAATTCTAAAAAAGAAAATAGAAATCCTCTTAATTTAGTTTTTGCAATGTTTTAAAAATATAAAAAACATCAATATATGTCCTTCGTCATGTTTTTTTTTTTTTTGTAAAATATACCATTATGGCCAAAATGTCGACATCAATATATAAGTATATAAGTAATAACACTGTGCAACAAAAAACGAGTTTATTTCGTTAAGCATAGAAAACCTAAATTCTAAAAAGGCAACTAAACTTTGAAAAAGACAAAAAAAATTAAAAAAAAAAAAATATTATTTAAAATTTGAACAGGATATACCATTATTTGAAAAAAAAAATGATTTCGAAAAAAAACTAAAATTCGTAAAAAAAAACTAACGAATTTCGGAAAATATTAGTTGAAATTCAGAAAAAGAAGAATAATTCATACTTAAAATATATCAGTTGGAATTCCTATGAAAACAATTTAAATTCGAAAAAGATTTTTTTAAATTTAAAAACCTTTATTAACGTTGAAAAAAAAAAATTAATAAAAGTTCGTAAATGATCTATTGGAATTCAAAAATATCAATTTTAAACTTTATTTTATCTTTTTTTTTTTTAATTTTAATCGATATTTTTCGAATGTCAGTGAATTATTTTCGTGATTTTATTTCGCTTATCAATAGATATCTTATGAATTTCAATTGAAATTTAAATAAAACCTGAAGTTGGTACAATCTTAAAAACATAACACTGCGAAAAAATTTAATTTAATAGAGTTCAGCCAAATATCTGTGTAACGAAAATAATTCATAATATATTTTTCCCTACTAAAAGTTTCATTGAAATAGCTGATTTTAATCAGACCTGCATTAAGTGTGACAATCAAAAAGCGCTGATGATATATAAAAAGTAACCGAAAGTTGTGATTATGACGAATCGACAGCTTTCTCTTAATTTCTATACATCATCAGCGCTTTTCAGTTACCACACTTAAGATTAAAAATTGCTATTTAAATGAAGTTTTTAGTAAAGAGAAAATTAAAAAAAAAAAAGAAGCCTGTGTTGTCACTTAATTTTGTTTTCAGATTTCTTGTGTAAAAAGTTGAATGTTGGACGGTGTTATATGTCCTTAACAAATACAAACAATACTTGTTTTTTTTTTGTGAATATTGCATGTTGTCTAAATGTGGGTGCCTTTTTTTCTTGTTTTCAGCTGTAAGTATGTTATTAGGTAAGTATGCTTTAAAAATTGACAGATAAATATGAAATGAGTCCAAGTAAATACTTGAAGGGCCCTGTTATAAGCTAATACTGAAATGAACTATGAACTCGGACAAGAGAAATGTTTTTGTTTCAAAGACATTTCTAAGTAATATTTCAAATTGACCTACACTTACGCAAAATGTTTTGCAGAATCAGCAGAAAATTTTGAAAAGGCAGTAGAAAAATTTGCTGAGGCAGCACAAACTCAAACGTAGAATTTAAGACAAATGTGCTATTTTCTGATTTCAGCCGACGCAGTTTGCACATATTTTTGTCATAAAAGAAAGAGCTACTGTGTAAAAGAAAGAGCTACTGTGACGGAAAAACTAAAAAAATTCCAAAAATGTTAAGCATTTAAGAAAAGTTCCAAAAATTTCATAAATAAATCTAAATTCAGAAAATAATAAAAAAAATGGAAGCAAATTAAGAGAAATTCTAGAAAAATCTAAATAATTTACACGAATTTTGGAAAATTGTCAAAAAATGTTTGGAAAATTCAGGAAAATTCAAAGACGTGTAATAGAAGACGTTTCAGTCTGGAAATTGGATGAACTCTCAGGAAATATATGAACACAACAAAATTTTCTTCGTTTTTCAAAATTTCACTTATACATACTCATATTTAAGTAGAATCACTAATACTCTCAAGTTTTTTGTATGTATTTAGAATTACGTAGAATCAAATAAAACTGAAGAACGTGAGTTTACGTGTATTTTAATGAGCTATTTGAAGTAGAGATGGGCAAATGAGCAGATTAGAGCGTGACTCACGTGGTTCACGCGTGATCACGCATGAGTGTGACTGATTTCAATTTTACTCACGTGATTGTGAGTGAGTGTGAGTGGAGAAAAAAAATGCGTGAGTGAGTGTGCGTGAGTAAGATTTTTTCGTGAGGGAGTGTGTGTGAGTCGATTTTTTTGCGTGAGTTTGCGTGATTTATTTTCTCTTCATATTTCATTTTGTACCAAAAAAAGCAACAAAAAATTGTAAAATATGGCTGAATTTCATATTTCGTCCCGAAAAAAGCAAAAAAAAAAAAAAATTCAAAATTTCGCTGAACTTTAAATTTTGCTGAAAATTTTGAATGATTTTTGAAATTTTAGTTTTTGAATTTTTTTTTTGTATAAATGAGTGTTTCGTGAGTGTGAGTCAACGTGAGTGTGAGTGAAGCTTGCGTGAGTGCATGTGAGTGTGAGTTGTATTAAATTTACTCACGTGATTGTGAGTGAGTGTGAGTAGAAAAAATATGCTCGTGAGTGTGCGTGATTAAAAAATTCCTGTCGTGAGCGTGAGTGAGTGTGAGTCAAAAATCACTCACGCGCCCATCTCTAATTTGAAGCTTGGAAAATCTTAGATATCATTTCGAAAAATTAAAAAAAATGGAAAACTTGGGAATATTCAAAAAAATTATGAAAATTTAAAAATAATTAAGAAAAATTTTTAAAAGTGTAGGATATTTTTTTTAAAAGTCTGATATATCACATTAAGTGTGACAATCCTTGTAAAACAACAAGAAAAGTTTGTAACTTTTTTTTTTTTTTTTGCTACCTCCTATTTCTTAACAATTCCTTGTTTTACAAGCTTTTAAAGCTTTTTCCAATAAAATTGTAAATTTACAAATTTTTTGACGCTATAAAACTTACAAGGATGTTTGGTGTTTTTACTAGATTTTTTACTACCTTTTATTTTACGAAAATTCCTAGTAAAAATTACAAAATTTTTCGTAATTTTACAAGATTTTTCCAATAAAATTGTAAATTTACAACTGTATTGGCGCAATTTAACTTGCAAGGAAATCTCGTAAAATCACTAATTTTTTTTTTCTTAAATGTTGGAAATTTTTAAAATTACAAAAAAAAAAATGTAAAACTACAAAAAAAATGTAAATTTCAAACGAAAATTTGTTGTTAAAAAACAGGGAAAACTGTCAAATATTGGTAAAATGGAATTACGGGACTTTTTCTAGTAATTTGACAAGGTTTTTTTTTGTGTGTATGAACACACTGCGAACAAAGTAAAATTAAGTTATTAGAAAACAAGGTCAAAAGATTTCTGAATTGTGGACAGTAAAAAGAAAAATTTCTTCATGCTACAGACTAGAGATGGGCGCTGGTCACGTGATTTGCGTGATTCACGTGAATCACGCGTGAGTGTGAGTGATTTTCATATCAATCACGTGATTGTGAGTGAGCGTGAGTTGAAAAAAAAATCTGAATGAGTGATTAGTGAGTGAGTCATTTATTTTTTGCGTGAGTTTGCGTTTTTATATTTTTTGATTTGCTAAATTTTTTTTAAATTTTTGTAAAAAAAAATTTTTTTGGAGTTTTTTTTTTTGTAAGAAAATTTTATTGCGTGAGTAGCTTTTGCGTGACTCACGCGTGAGCGTGATTGAATCTGGCGTGAGTCATGCGTGAGCGTGAGTAAGTTTTTTATTACTCACGTGAATAGTAAGTGAGCTTGAGTAAAAAAAAAATTGCGTGAGTGAGAAGTGAGTGATTCGATTATTTTTTGCGTGAGTGTGAGTCAAAATCCACTCCATCTCTACTACAGACTCTATATATTAGGTGTTGATAATGTGGTTTTCAACAAACTGAACACGTTTTAAAAATTTAGAAAAAGTTTAAAAAAATTAATAAAAAAAATAAGAAAATCTCAAAAAAAAAATTAGACAAATTCGGTAAAAAACTGTATATTTAAAGTTATAAGTACAAAAATTCAGTAAAATTCAGAAAAAAATCAGTAAAACTCTAGAAAAATCGAAAAAATTTGGAAAAACTTGGTTCGAAAAAATGTTGATACATAGACTTCGGAAAAAATAAAAAACATGAGAGTGATAAATTCGAATTTTTGATATCCTTCAAAATAAAAACAAGTAGAAAAATTAAATTCGAGTTGGTCGAATCTATGAATACCCTCCACAATGTTATCTGATAGTAATTTTCTAAAAAAAAATTCAAAAAATTGCATTACAAATTTTTTATTAGAAATATATTATTTTGAACAAAAATTTTTTTTTTTATCAATCAAATTTTTTTGAGTGCAAAATTTTTTTGACTGTCAACATTTTTTTGAGTGTGACATTTCATTAAAAAAAAAAATAATGTGTAAATTTTTTTTTTGAGTGTAACATTTTTTTTTGAGTGTAAATATTTTTTTTATCAATCAAATTTTTTTGAGTGTAAAATTTTTTTGACTGTCAACATTTTTTTGAGTGTGACATTTCATTAAAAAAAAAAATTAATGTGTAAATTTTATTTTTGAGTGTAACATTTTTTTTGTGTGTAAATATTTTTTTTATTGTACAATTTTTTGAGTAACAAAATTACTTTGTAAAATATTTTTGTTGTCTTATTGTATATGTATACAAACAAAATTATTTCACATATTTCCCTTTTTATACCCTCCACTCTAGTGATAGAGGGTATATATAAGTTTGTCATTCCGTTTGTAACACATCGAAATATTGGTCTAGGACCCCATAAAGTATATATATTCATGATCCTTGATCGATTTTAAGTCGATCTAGCGATGTCCGTCCTATTGTGATTAAATAAAAAGACTCTTTGCTTTGACTGTTCATTTAATAATAATCTTTATTTAAAATTTATTCTTAAAGGTAAGTCTAAATATTTACATATGGAATATGCAATGCAAGCATATTCCCACAGTTAAGTTTGGCGTGTGTGGACATTATGGTATCCAATAACCATAAAGTTACTTTACTGAAGGTATAGTAACTTCGACTTATCAAACACACTACACCTCCCTTTTACAGAAAAAGAATAATTTATTATTCTTTTATTTCACTTATATTAATTTTAATTTTAATCTGTAATTTAATTTATTTTCTAATTTTATTCTATTCTTTTCTCTATTTACTTTACTTTTTTTTTTTTATCAATATGGAAGTTAGGGCGTACCTTTTCCTTCCCTTTAAAAAATAATTTTTGGTTATTAACCTAAAATTATTATAATTTTTATTATTATTATTATTACTGTTCTTATTATTTTTATTATATTTATTAATTTTATTATTGTTGAACGTTATTATTATATTATTATTAACGTTATTATTTGGTTATTATTGTTGAATGTTATTATTTTATTATTATTAACGTTATTATTCGGTTATTTTTGTTGAATGGCCATTCAATTACTAATTTTTCTATAATATAGCTAAAATGTTATATTTTTTAATTCTATTCTTATGAACTAAAGACGTTTTATTATTTTCGTCTTTGATCTTAACATTATTGTTATCAAATGTTTCCATGACCTCAAAAGGGCCAGTAAAAACGTTACCTAATTTATGCCCGCTTTCGTTTCGGACTAATACCAAATCACCAATGGTTATATTTACCTTATTTAGATCCCTATTATAATATTTTTCCTGCCATAATTTTGAATTTTGGAGACATTTCCCTGCTCTCTTTTGAGCTATTTGAAGTTTATACTTGACCTCTTTCGCATATGCTTCAATGTTATATAGAGGATCAATGTTGCCTTTAACCATAAATTCAAAATCTGGTGGAATTATTCCAAAGACTAGTTCAAAAGGACAATATCCATGAACTGTCGACGGAGACGTATTATAACAATACGTGAAGAACTTCATCCACTCGTCCCAATCCGATCTGTCGGTGGACATATATGATCTGAGGTACTCGTTTAGAGTTCTATGAGACCGCTCAATAGATCCCATTGTTTCGTGGTGATATGCAGTAGATGTTGCCTTTTCTATATGCAAAATATCGCAAAGTTCTTGAAGAACTTGGTTTACATATTCCGTACCCATATCCGTGAGTATTTTTCTCATCGGACCATACGTAAGTATGAAGTGTTCCATAATAGCTTTTGCTACTACTTTTGCACTTTTATTTGGTATCGGTATTGTAACTAAATATTTTGTAAGATCACAAATGATAGTTACAGCATATTCATTACCACTATTAGATTTTTGCAAGGGTCCTATTGTATCTATTAAGATAATATCAAAAGCTTTTGTTGGTGTTGGTGTCAAAACCAATGGTTCTTTAGTTTTTCTTACAGATTTGTTCAATTGACATTTTTTACATGTTTTCACATAGCGAGTGATATCCCTCGTCATGTTTTTCCAGTGGTATCGAAGTCTAATTTTTTTAATTAAGCGACTGATACCTGGGTGACCACCAAATATTGGGTTATCATGGTATTTTTGTATTATTTCAATTTTATCAGAATCATTATATATTTTAATTAAATCAGGTACGAGTACTATATTCAATTGTTGCAACATTTTATTCCCGGTTATTTTAAATTCATTTAATGTGACGTCAGTAAACAATTTATCATTTATTGATAATTGTAGAGTCGAGATCTTTTTATTACCAGCTATTTTTTCAAGCTTTGGAAAGAGTTTACCTAAGTCTACTTTTCCATTAGAAATAACGTCTCGTATCTCATTATAGGATAATTTATTTTTCCCTTTTAGGATAACAAATTTGTCCTTTGTAAAATGCAATTTCGCATTTTTTCTGTACTCATTAGCATTTATTGCTTCATATACCTTGATATTATCTGATTCTTTATCTTGTGTATTCTTCTGGTTTTTCACACATTTGCTGTTTGTTTTCGACTGAAGTCTTGTTGTAACCTTCAGTATTTTATTAATTTCATTGTTTCTTATATCTGAGAATTCAATTCGCGACAGTGCATCTGCCGTGTAATTCTCTTTACCCCTGATATACTCGACTGTGAAGTCGTATTCTTCTAAATCTAGTCTCATTCTTGTGAGTTTAGACGATGGATTCTTCATTGAGAAAAGGTAAGTTAATGGTCTATGATCGCTTTTGATCAAAAACTTTTTGCCATAAATATATGGTCGAAAATACTGAATTGCTCAATGAATGGCAGATAGTTCTTGTTCTATTGTGGACTTGTTACTTTCACCTTTTGTGAATGCTCTAGATGCATAGGCCACTGGTAACTGAATACCATCATATTCCTGGCTCAAAACAGCTCCGCAGGCATGTTTGCTTGCATCTGTTGTTATGCAAAATTGCTTTTGAAAATCTGGATATTGTAGTATTTTTGGACTTAATAATTGTTTCTTGAGGTACTTAAAAGAATTTTCGCATTCCTTACTCCACTCAAAAGGAACATTCTTTCTAGATAATCTAGTAATGTGTCGAGATGACTCAGCAAAATTTGGTATAAATCTTCTGTAATAATTGCAAAATGCAACGAAGCGTTTAGCTTCATCACCATTTTTTGGTGTGGGATAATTTTCAATTATCGAAAATTTGCTGTCATCAGGTAAGATACCTTTGTCCGTACATTTGTGTCCTAAGAATGTCACTTCACGACAAAAAAATGAACACTTATCCGGATGCAATTTGAGATTATATCGTCGGCACATGCCAAATACATCTTTTAAGTTTTGCAACATATGCTCTTCAGAGCAACCAATTACTACAAGGTCATCCATGTATAAAAAAGCTTGGGCCGGAGATAGGCCAGAAAAAGCTAAAGACATCATTCGTTGGAATGAATTTGGAGCAATTTTCACACCGTATGGTAATCTTTTAAATCTAAAAGAACCTTTTTCCGTTGAAAAAGACGTTATATCCCTAGAATCTTCTTCTAGTTCGATCTGATGAAAACCAGACACTAGATCCAGGCAAGAGAAAAATTTAGCTCTACCTAATTGATCTAAAATATCATCTATGCGAGGAAGTGGAAACTTGTCTGCAATAAGCTTCTTATTAATTCCTCTATAGTCAACAACCAGCCGCCATCGCTTTTGTGTTGTACCTGGTAACGATTTTTTCGGTACCAATAAAATTGGGCTGTTATATTCTGAAATTGATGGTTCGACTATATCGTCGTTTATTAACTTATCCACTTGTCTGTTAACCTCTTCTTTATGAGAGTGTGGTATTCTGTAATTTTTAATATAAACAGGCTGCTTGTCATTAAGTCTAAGTTTTTGCTTATAAAAATTATTTGAACTTATCTTCTCAGATTCTAATGCAAAAATGTCTATAAATTCAGAGCATAAATCTTTTAACTTTTCATTGACAAATTCGGGAAAATTTTTGGTCAATTTTTGCAGCTTTTCCTGACTTTTACACAAATCACTGTTCTGTTGGACAATTTCATAGTCGTGTAGACTTTCTGTTCGTATTTGAACATTAGGAATGATTAAATCTTTGTCAGTTGTATTGACAATTTTAACTAGAGGTTTTGATTTATATGTTATAGTATTCGCAACGTAAACGCCATTTTGTAGCATTTGATGCGGAATCAATATTTCATCCTCTGTAGAATGGATGTTGACTAATCTAATAACTTCTGATCTAGCAGGAATAGATATGGTATTTATACTAGGTGCATTCATCAATGCTATTGATATATCATATGGGAAATTATCTGGTCTTAAGATAATTAAATCTTCAATGCCTTGATAATCCAAAATGCAATTGTATTTTTTTATAAAATCCATACCTATAATTCCATTACATGGAATTGGGAAGTCATCCTTGACAACATGAAATTCATGTCCTATAAGGATATCTTCTATTTTCAAGTCTGCTTCGACCCTACCTATAGTAGTCAATAATCCTAGCCCTATTCCATTAATATTTGTCCTTTTACTCTCATCTATATGTTCGTTAAGAACTTCACCGATTTTAATGACGGAAATATCGGCACCTGTGTCTATCAAAAATGTGATTCTACTATCATTAAATGATGATCTGATTTTGAGATAACTGTAGAGACTTAGATTTATGTTGAATATATTGTTTTTTACGCATTCAGGGGTTGTTGCCCGTTTCCCGCATTATTTTCGGCAACATGGCGTACATTACGGTTATTTCTACCGTTCTTATTGTATCGGCCGTTATTGTTCCGATTGTTATCATTATTATCATTAAAATTATTATTATTGTTGTTATTTCGTCTACTACCACAGTTACTATAATTTCGATTATAGTTACGACCATTGCCACGATTGTAACCACCACGACCGCGTCCACGGCCATAATTATTGGATTTGTAATGAAATACATTGGAGCCCGAAGCGCCTGAGTCCGTACAGGAATTAACGAACTTTGAAACTGCATCGTTCATTGTCGCAAAATTTCCTGACTCCATTATGAGTTTTACTCTTTCGTTTGACGCATTTTTCGTCATAGCCTTCACTGCGGCTTGCGTCGAGTATTTTTCCGCTGTCGCGTGTGGTAATCCATCAGCTATGTATGCGTTTGACAACGCTTTTGTCAAATCTTCGATCTCTGCTGTAAAGGCATTGGCTGATCGATTATTTTGCTTCACGTTCATAAGCTTAGCGGTGAGTACTTCAGTTGATTCACCTTTAATTGTATCTTTTAGTTTTGTAATAATTTGCTGAATAGTTATTTCAGCTGAAATTAATGTTCGTGAAGAACCTTTTAATTTTGTTTTTATCAAATTTATTGCAATCTCCTCATGAGCTTCCTTTAGTGTATCCACTAAATTTAAAGCATCAAGAAATGATTGCAGATTTTCGGGTTTGCCATCGAAATCCGGAAGGATTCTCGAAGCTAGACCAAGAAATTCTGTAATAGTTTGTGGCATTTTTATCCGTGTTTGTACTTCCGCTGAGGAATCTTCTTCCCGAAATATCTGTGAAAGATCAATTTCAACTTCTTACCCCCCATATTCAAAAAGATTAAGAAATTATTTTAATTTTAAGGTCGTGTAAAACAATAAAAAAAAAATGGAATATATGCCATTTTCCTCCGCTATCCGTGTCCTCTGGAGCACCGATCTCAGAAGCAATAGCATATATCGGTTGTCACCAATTAACAACCGAACTGGTTATTCATTCTTTATTATTATACTACTGGAGGGACTCGTAAGTATCACAGTAGTTTATTATTTGTTAGTATTTGTACTGGAAGGATTACTAATGTTTCCAGTACATGTAATATGTTAGTTTTGCTTTTTTTTTCTTCATTTAAGTTCTAAGTTATTTATTATTATTTTTTTTTTTTTTTAGAATTTATTTCAAATTTATAAAAAAATTAGCTTTTTTTCAATTTTATAAAAAAATTATTATTATACATTTTTTTTTTACATTGTTTTTTCTTTTTCATTTACATTACCATTTGTTGTTGCTGGCTGCTGCTGGTGCTGTTGTTGCTGCTGTAATTGTTGTTGTTGTACTTCCAGATGTTGTAGTTGTACTTGCAGATAAATTGGTCAATTGGTGTAGTTTCATTATTTAATGCACCCAAATATTGTCATATTAAAGTTGATGCGCAATAATTATCTTCTAAATTTGGGCAAAGTGGTTGTGTTTGTTGTTATAGCTATAGTCGTAACAGCATTTGTAGATGTTGTTGGGGTAGGTTTGTAGATGTTGTTGTTGATTCAAATTTGTTGTGTAGGTAAATTGATTATCCAAAACTTGCAAGGATTCTTTAACATAGCGTTATTGTTGTAATTCTTTTTATTTTTTTTATACCCTCCACTTAGTGATAGAGGGTATATATAAGTTTGTCATTCCGTATGTAACACATTGAAATATTGGTTTAGGACCCCATAAAGTATATATATTCATGATCCTTGATCGATTTTAAGTCGATCTAGCGATGTCCGTCTGTCTGTCTGTCTGTCTGTCTGTCCGTCCGTCTGTCTGTCTGTCTGTTGAAATCACGTTTTTGGCAATAATACGGAACCGATTTAAACGCTTGGGGTACCAAAAGTTGCGGAATTTATCCAGGCAGACTCTACTGTATTTTTTTTTTAAATCGGTTAAGTATTTTAAAAGTTATGAGTGAATTCGTAAAAAAAGTCATTATTTTTTTTAACATAACCCTAAATTAACTCATATTTTGTGTAAATACAAACGGAAATGAAAAAAAAAAAACTGAGAAAAAGGAAAAAAATCTTTACAAAAAAGCTTAAAAATATGTAAAACAATATTTAAATTTAATTTAAAAATGTTTTTTAAGAAAAAAGTTCTTTAAGAAATAATAAAAAAAATATTTTAAAAAGTTTTCATTGATAATCATTTGTATGTACAAAGCATGTGTGTGTGTGTCCCTATTTTTTGCTTCGTCATATTGACGGGGTTGCCAGACTTTTTTTTGGCTTTGTCGCAAACTCGGATGTAAAATATCGCCAAAATTCAATTTTGTTTAGATTTCTTAAAAAAAAAATATTTTAATTTAAAAAAAAATAAATTTTGTTAAATAATAAAAAACAGAAATAAACTTTTTGGCAAAAATCGCCCAAATCCGGAAAATCTATGTATATAAAAGAGCAATGTGACTGACTGACTGGCATACTCATTCATCATCGCCCAGCCCAAACCGCTGAAGCTAGAGACTTGAAATTTGGACTGTAGGTCCAAATATAGATCCACTATGGCTGGAGTTTTGTCAAGGTTAATTCTATGGCGATAAAGGGGACAAAAACTGTACTTTTGGTACTTTTTAAATATCGTGATTAATGATCATAGAGACTTGAAATTTGGACTGTATGTTCACCTCCCGGAATATAGATCCATTAAGGCTGGATTTTTGCCAGTGTTGATTCTAATGGGTTAAAAAGGGTAAAAAACTGTACTTTTGGTGCTTTTTATATCTCCTGAAAAAATGGTCATAGAAACTTAAAACTTGGACAGTATGTTCACATCCTGGAATATAGATCCAGTACGGCTGGATTGTTGCCAATGTTGATTCCAAGGGGGTAAAAAGGGTAAAAATCTGTACTTTTGGTACTTTTTATATTTCCTTAAAAAATTGTCACATATACTTGAAATTTGGACTCTATGTTCACCTCCCGAATTTAGATCCCACAAGGCTGGGTTTTTGCCAATGATGATTCTTATAGGGTAAAAAGGGTAAAAATATGTACTTTTATTACATTTTATATTTCTTAAATAATGGTACTAGAAAATTGAAATTTGCAATGTCGGTTCACCTTCCGGAAAAAAGATTCACTAAGGCGCGTTTTTAGCCAATGTTGATTCTACGGGGGTAAAAAAAGTTCCTTTGGTACTTTTTTTTTATTTACTGAAATAATGGTTATTCAAACTTGAAATTTAAATGTAGGATCCTTTAGTGAAATAAAACATTCTGGAACAAGTACGTTCCGAAAATTCTGTACCGTTTTCAAAAAGTACCTTTTATAAAAAGTACCTTTTATAAAAAGTACCTTTTATAAAATGTACCTTTTATAAAAAGTACCTTTTATAAAAAGTTTCTTTTATAAAAAGTTCCTTTTATAAAAAGTACCTTTCATAAAAAGTTCCTTTTATAAAAGTACCTTTTATAAAAGGTACCTTTATAAAAAGTACCTTTTATAAAAAGTACCTTTTATAAAAAGTACCTTTTATAAAAAGTACCTTTTTTAAAAAGTACCTTTTATAAAAAGTACCTTTTATAAAAAGTACCTTTTATAAAAAGTACCTTTTATAAAAAGTACCTTTTATAAAAAGTACCTTTTATAAAAAGTACCTTTTATAAAAAGTAACTTTTATAAAAAGTACCTTTTATAAAAAGTACCTTTTATAAAAAGTACCTTTTATAAAAAGTACCTTTTATAAAAAGTACCATTTATAAAAGCACCTTTTATAATAAGTACCCTTTATAAAAAGTACCTTTCATAAAAAGTACATTTTATAAAAAGTGCTTTTTATAAAAAGTACCTTTTATAAAAAGTACTTTTTATAAAAAGTACCTTTTATAAAAAGTACCTTTTATAAAAAGTACCTTTTATAAAAAGTACCTTTTATATAAAAGTATCCTTTATAAAAAGTACCTATTATAAAAAGTACCTTTCATTAAAAGTACCTTTTATAAAAAGTACCTTTTATTGAAAGTACCTTTTATAAAAAGTGCCGGAAGTACACTTTTTGGTACTTTGTTATTTCCTGAGGTATAAATAAAACAAACTTTTTTGTTTTTTAAATCATTACATTGGTGGAGGGTATTTAAAGATTCGGCACAGCCGAATATAGCTTTCTTACTTGTTTTCGTTTAATGTTGTATATTCATTTCTCTGGTTGTAATAGTCCCATATGTTGTTAGCGGGTTGTTGGGATAGCGGTTCTTCATGGTTTTCATTTTTTTTTTTTTTTGCAAAAGTTATTGGCTGCTGAAGGCTCATTTCTGGCAACACCGTTTTGTTGGTTTGCAACTTTAGATTTTTTTTTTTATTTTTTTGTTTAATTAGGAATGTTTAAAAGAATTCTATTCAATTTTGTTTTTTAACACCAACCATAATTATTTTTTTTTTTTTTTTAATATTTTTAATTAATTTTTTTTTATGCGGATTCAATTTTGTTTATTATCACAAAGTTTTTGTTTTATTGTTTGGCAGGATCGCCATATTGTGATTAAATAAAAAGACTCTTTGCTTTGACTGTTCATTTAATAATAATCTTTATTTAAAATTTATTCTTAAAGGTAAGTCTAAATATTTACATATGGAATATGCAATGCAAGCATATTCCCACAGTTAAGTTTGGCGTGTGTGGACATTATGGTATCCAATAACCATAAAGTTACTTTACTGAAGGTATAGTAACTTCGACTTATCAAACACACTACAGTCCGTCCGTCCGTCTGTCTGTCTGTCTGTCCGTTGAAAACACGCTAACTTTTGAAAGACTTTACGGAGGCTCCTGAAGTTTGATATATATGTTCTCCATTTACCGGGTCAGGTTGGTATTGCAATCCAGCAAAATCGGTCCAGTGGTTCAAAAGTTATGAGCAAAAGAGTAAATTTCGGCAAGGGTATTTTTCGAATTTACAAGATTAAAACCACTATACCTTTCGAAAGACAATTCTGAGGGGGCTGAAGCTTAGCATATATATTTGTCGTTCCCCAATGCTGTTTGGTTTTGAATTTCAGCAAAATCGGTTCGGTGGTTCAAAAGTTATAAGCAAAGCACTGAACTTCAGATTTGTTTCACCTTAAACTGTTGAAAACTCGTTAAACAAGTTTTAAAAGCATGGTGAAATACCAGTTTTTTAAAACTTGTTGTTGTTTGTTTTCATGTCGTGGGGTGCAGTTTAGTTGTTAGACAAGTGAATATTTGTTATGGTTTTGTTATTGTTAGTGTAACTGTATGTAACGGGAAAAAATCAAATAAAGTATGTGTATGATTGAATGTTAATTTGTTTTTGGTTTTTAAAGAAGAGGATGGTAATATAAAAAGTGGGAAATATGTGAAATAGTTTTTTTTTTTTGTATTACATATAGGTATAAAACAACAAAAATATTTAACAAAGTAATTTGTTACTCAAAGAAATTGTACACTAAAAAAATATTTACACTCAAAAAAAATGTTACACTCAAAAAAAAAAAATGTACACATTATTATTTTTTTTTTTTTGAATGAAATGGCAGACTCAAAAAAATGTTGACAGTCAAAAAAATTTTACACTCAAAAAAAATTGATTGATTAAAAGAAAGTTTGACTCAAAATAATATACATATTTCTAATAAAAAATTTGTAATGCAATTTTTTGAAATTTTTTTTAGAAAATTACTATCAGATAACATTGTGGAGGGTATTCATAGATTCGACCAAGTCGAATTTAATTTTTCTACTTGTTTTATTTTACCATCCTCTTCTTTTAATACCAAAAACAAACTAACATTCAATCATATGAATCCCACTTTATTTGATTTTTCCAAAAATACTTACTATACACCGTTACATACAGTTACAAAAACAATAACAAATATTTGCTTGTCTAACAACTAAACTGCACGCCACGGCAGGAAAACAAACAACAACAAGTTTTAAAAAAACTGGTATTTCACCATGCTGTTAAAACTTGTTTAACGAGTTTTCAACAGTTTAAGGTGAAACCAATCAGAAATTCAGGGCTTTGCTTATAACTTTTGAACCACTGGACCGATTTTGCTGAAATTTAAAACCAAACAGAACTACGGAACGACAAATATATATGCTAAGCTTCAGCACCCTCAGAATTGTCTTTCGAAAGTTAGAGTGGTTTTAATCTCGTAAATTCGCAAAATACCCATGCCGAAATTTACTCTTTTGCTCATAACTTTTGAACCACTGGACCGATTTCGCTGGATTGCAATACCAACCTGACCCGGTAAATGGTCAACATATATGTCAAACTTCAGGAGCCTCCGTAAAGTCTTTCAAAAGTTAGCGTGTTTTCAACGGACAGACAGACAGACGGACGGACGGACGGACGGACGGACATCGCTAGATCGACTTAAAATCGATCAAGGATCATGAATATATATACTTTATGGGGTCCTAGACCAATATTTCGATGTGTTACAAACGGAATGACAAACTTATATATACCCTCTATCACTAGAGTGGAGGGTATAAAAATGGCTGTGGCGTTTGAGGGTGTCGGTGGGAGGAGTTGGTGCAATTTCACATCTAGTTTGTTACCCTTGCGAAATAATATAAGAGACAAAAAATTGAAAGAATGTATGAGGTGTGGTTGAGGTTGATAGAAATAAAATTGAAGGGCTTACTGCAGAAACTTGATAAGCAACATTTTATTTTTTGGTGTTTTTTGCCTTCTACTGATGTTCCATTGACAGATTTTTGTCAGAAGTGTTGCTTAAACCCTTCGTACAAGTATGTTGAGAATAAAGTTCTGCAAAAGTTTTATTTTCTACATTATTTCAAAAGTTTTAAGGCAAAAACCACCATAAAATAAAATGTTGCTTATCGAGTATTTACAATAAGCCCTTTAATTGTAGTGTTGGAAACTGTCAAAATTTATTCTGTAGAAACTATAAATATTCACATATGTATATAAGAAACAATTTCCATTAACATGACAAACCGACATTTAAAATCCTACTGATGATAACACTAACTGGGGTGTTCGAAACCGGCATGGACGTATTCAGGGGGGGGGGGCAGGGGGCCCGGGCCCACCCCTTTTGGATTGGAAAATTTTAATAAATGTAAACACTTCAACACGTGATACAAGTAACAAACATAAGTTTTTTGTTAGTATTGTAAATATTTTGGTTTTTGATGAAAAGTTTTACATATTTTTTTATAAAAACTCTTGATTTTGAGTAAATTTTCGTTTTTAAAAAGTCATTTATATCGAAATATCTGTAAAATATGTATCGAAAACACATTATATTGGTTTTATTTAATGAAAATTATTTCATCAGGATCATAAAAACATTTTTCTATAAAAAAAAAATCAAACTCCTAAGGATCTAAGTCACTTTTTCTACATTAAAAGTCTCAGATTCTGAGATATTATTTATATACAAAATTCTAAGATGCTGAAAAACTTTTTCTAAATAAAAATTTTCATATTAATTTTTAATTTTCAATCTAGCACTTTTTTCAAAAATCGGGTTTGAATTGAAAAACCGCGGTTTTGAAAATTTAATAATGACTAAGAACAATATTTAAACTGACAAAAAATAAAAAAACTTCGATTATTTTTTATGTAAATAAATAAAGATAAATTTTCATAAACGAATTCACAAAAGCAACATAAAAAAATTAATGACGTATTTGGAATCTAGATTTCCATTTTATAAAAATTCAGTCCATAAGTCCAAGGCAATAATATGTAACAGTAGAGCCATAAAATGCGCTTAAGAATTAATTAATTTTGAAGTCCAAATATCTCGATAACGAAATGTTCTACAAAAATTTAAATGGCAGGTTTGGAATCAGGTCCTTTATAATGGCTCTTACGTGATAGTGAATTTCTCGGAAATGGAACGCGCTAACTACGAATACGTAACACAGTAACACCACGCCTAAATTAGCGGTTTCGAATTTTCAAACCCCAATATCAGAAAAATTTTAAACGATTAAAATATTTGGTAAGATAATTTTGAATCAGGAGGGCTAATTCTTCTGTATTTGTTTTAACAAATACATACACTGAAAAAAAAAGGCATAACTAAAATTAAGGAAAAAATGTCTTTGAAAATTTATCATGAATTTTCCTAAAATTTAGTAAAATTTAACTAAAAAATGAGAAATTTTCTTAACTATGAGGAAAAAAGTTTAGTTTATTTACTTATTAGTAACTCATAGTTTTCTTTAAATGGAATTTTTAAATATTAGGAAAAAAATTCTTACTGCCAAAGAAATTTTCCATAAATCTAAGAAACGTATCTTTATTTTTAAGACATATTTCTTAAAAAAACAATTTAGTTTAAGTTTAGTTAAAATTTACTAAAAAAACATCATCGTATTTCTCTTCTTTGGATTGAGGAAGTGTCCTTCTTAGAATTTAGTTAATAACTTCTGAGAATTTAGTAAATAACTTCTTAGAATTTAGTTAAAAATTCAAAATGGCGATATCTCGAAAACTTTGCGAGATAGAGCGAAACGGATGAAATTTTCAAAAGAAAGACTACAAAGAAAAATTTGGAATAGCCTAGCTCTGCTCAACTGTCGTGGTCTCAAGACCCTAATTTTAGATATAAAATTTGAAATTCCCGAGATTTTATATATGCACATATCTCGGTAAATACTGCCAACACGAGAAAAGGTCCAACGGCATTTTTGTATCTCATGACTCGTAGAACACTTTCGCAAAATACCCGAAAGCCCTCCGATTAATAGTTTTTGAGTTATCCAGTTTTTAAGATTATCAAGACCCTATCAGACCCCTTATTATCGTATCTCAAAAACTAAGCAAGTTAGAGCGAAACGGACACAAATTTTGGGTCAAAATCTATGGGGAACCTTAAAGTACCGGGGTCTTTAGTTAACAAGGCGCTGGACCCATGGGGTTCGAAACCATGGGTCCAGGGTCGAGACCCAATCCAGTTTTAAGATGTGAATGAACTAAAGTGTAATATATTTTTTTCCATTTTCTAGTTAAAATTGGCTTAAAATTAATTAACTTTGTTTTCCTTATTTTTGGGAAAATTATGAACTAAAACCAAGAAAAAAAATCTGTGGAGCCAAATTATTCCCTCTTTTTCTTAAAATTAAGTTAATTTTCCCAGATTTGAGTTTACTTTTTTTTTGAGTGTATTTAAAACTTTTTTACTTTTAGGTTACATATTGTTTCTAGGAACGGTTTTTATAAAAAAAATACCTCGGAATCTAAGGATTTAAAGACATTTTCGATATAGAAAATTTCAAAGGTTTTGAAAAATTTTTTGTATAAAATATTTTCAGAATATTTTCTATAGCAAAGTTCTCAGACTCTGATACATTTGTTTATAAAAAAAATCTTCGATTCTAAGGCATATTTTACAATAGGATAATTGTCAAATTCTAAGACATTTTTTTTTTATAAAAATGTTCTCAGATTCTGAGATGTTTCAAATTTTTAAGTTTAGAAATAGAGTCTGAGGCATTCTTTCTCTAGAAAAATTCACAAATTCTGAGGCATTTTTTATGTTGTTGGTATATTTGTCTGTATATTTGGCTGTACTTTCTAGAATTTTTTTGGACAGGGGGGGGGGGGTAGTCCTAGAAAATAGTATTTTACATTGTGATTAAATAAAAATTTTGAGTTGGGCCCCCCCCCTTTTCAAATTCCTGGATACGTCGCTGGAAACCGGTATGGGAAATACCAGAAATGTCTATAATTTTTAGAAATTCAATTTTTCTTCTGCATTTTTTCAACTTGAACCCTTGAAACGTAGGATCATTTTTTTCATCAAAAATATTTTTATCATCAACATTTATTTTCTCCAATTTTTTGTTTCTCCAAATTTTATTTTTTTTTTCATTAAAATATGTTTTTCATCAAACACTTTTAAACCTTCCAACTACAGTATGGGGGTATGTATACTCACTTTGCCAAAATATCGGTCTAGGACCCCATATGTTTATGATCAGTAGGGATGAGATTTCCATGCAAATGCATGTTTTTTGTCGATAGTCTAAAAACGATATCGACCAATTATCATTCCGAATCAAGAAATTTTCGTTAAAATGGCATCGATTTGTTTTTGCATATTTTTGCATATTTTGGTGAAAATGCATATTTTTGCATATTTAGGTTTAAAATGCATATTTTGTGCATATTTCCAACTTTTAAGTGCATATTTTTGCATATTTTGGCATAAATTATCAAAAACACAAATTGAAATATTTTTGTTACAAAAACTGTTATAAATTTTAAAAAATAATTTTTCTTACTTTGAAAATTATTTTTTAAAATTTATAACAGTTTTTGTAACAAAAATATTTCAATTTGTGTTTTTGATAATTTATGCCAAAATATGCAAAAATATGCACTTAAAAGTTGGAAATATGCACAAAATATGCATTTTAAACCTAAATATGCAAAAATATGCATTTTCACCAAAATATGCAAAAATATGCAAAAACAAATCGATGCCATTTTAACGAAAATTTCTTGATTCGGAATGATAATTGGTCGATATCGTTTTTAGACTATCGACAAAAAACATGCATTTGCATGGAAATCTCATCCCTACTGATCATAAACATATGGGGTCCTAGACCGATATTTTGGCAAAGTGAGTATACATACCCCCATACTGTAGTTGGAAGGTTTAAAAGTGTTTGATGAAAAACATATTTTAATGAAAAAAAAAATAAAATTTGGAGAAACAAAAAATTGGAGAAAATAAATGTTGATGATAAAAATATTTTTGATGAAAAAAATGATCCTACGTTTCAAGGGTTCAAGTTGAAAAAATGCAGAAGAAAAATTGAATTTCTAAAAATTATAGACATTTCTGGTATTTCCCATACCGGTTTCCAGCGACGTATCCAGGAATTTGAAAAGGGGGGGGGCCCAACTCAAAATTTTTATTTAATCACAATGTAAAATACTATTTTCTAGGACTACCCCCCCCCCCCCCTGTCCAAAAAAATTCTAGAAAGTACAGCCAAATATACAGACAAATATACCAACAACATAAAAAATGCCTCAGAATTTGTGAATTTTTCTAGAGAAAGAATGCCTCAGACTCTATTTCTAAACTTAAAAATTTGAAACATCTCAGAATCTGAGAACATTTTTATAAAAAAAAAATGTCTTAGAATTTGACAATTATCCTATTGTAAAATATGCCTTAGAATCGAAGATTTTTTTTATAAACAAATGTATCAGAGTCTGAGAACTTTGCTATAGAAAATATTCTGAAAATATTTTATACAAAAAATTTTTCAAAACCTTTGAAATTTTCTATATCGAAAATGTCTTTAAATCCTTAGATTCCGAGGTATTTTTTTTATAAAAACCGTTCCTAGAAACAATATGTAACCTAAAAGTAAAAAAGTTTTAAATACACTCAAAAAAAAAGTAAACTCAAATCTGGGAAAATTAACTTAATTTTAAGAAAAAGAGGGAATAATTTGGCTCCACAGATTTTTTTTCTTGGTTTTAGTTCATAATTTTCCCAAAAATAAGGAAAACAAAGTTAATTAATTTTAAGCCAATTTTAACTAGAAAATGGAAAAAAATATATTACACTTTAGTTCATTCACATCTTAAAACTGGATTGGGTCTCGACCCTGGACCCATGGTTTCGAACCCCATGGGTCCAGCGCCTTGTTAACTAAAGACCCCGGTACTTTAAGGTTCCCCATAGATTTTGACCCAAAATTTGTGTCCGTTTCGCTCTAACTTGCTTAGTTTTTGAGATACGATAATAAGGGGTCTGATAGGGTCTTGATAATCTTAAAAACTGGATAACTCAAAAACTATTAATCGGAGGGCTTTCGGGTATTTTGCGAAAGTGTTCTACGAGTCATGAGATACAAAAATGCCGTTGGACCTTTTCTCGTGTTGGCAGTATTTACCGAGATATGTGCATATATAAAATCTCGGGAATTTCAAATTTTATATCTAAAATTAGGGTCTTGAGACCACGACAGTTAAGCAGAGCTAGGCTATTCCAAATTTTTCTTTGTAGTCTTTCTTTTGAAAATTTCATCCGTTTCGCTCTATCTCGCAAAGTTTTCGAGATATCGCCATTTTGAAGAAATTTTCGTTAAAATGTCATCGATTTGTTTTTGCATATTTTTGCATATTTTGGTGAAAATGCATATTTTTGCATATTTAGGTTTAAAATGCATATTTTGTGTATATTTCCAACTTTTAAGTGCATATTTTTGCATATTTTGGCATAAATTATCAAAAACACAAATTGAAATATTTTTGTTATAAAAACTGTTATAAATTTTAAAAAATAATTTTCAAAGTAAGAAAAATTATTTTTTCTTTTAAATTTTTTTTAGATTGTCTTAATTTCTAACAGACATCTTTCTTATTTAAAGTTTCAAATGTTACTATTTAAACCCGGTATTATTTTTTGATGTTTAAGAAGTTTTTCCTATGAAAACAAGATTTTTATTGCACACTTTTTACTTTTTAGTGCATTTTTTTAAGGTTTTTTAGTGCATATTTTGAATTTTTTAGCGCATATTTTAAGCGCATATTTTCGATTTTTTAGTGCATGAAAATCTCATCTCTAATGATCAGTAATCGATTCTAAGACATTCTAGCGATATCCGTCCATCCGTCCGTCTGTCCGTATGTAGTTAACACGATGCAGTCTAAAATAAAAGAGCTAGACTTCCGAAATTTTGCACGAATATGGGGCAGGTTAAGTTCGTAAATTAGCAAAATCGAACAAGGGGGAAAAAGTTCCACCTTAAAGAACTAAACCAACCTCTGAAAAATACAATTTTTTAACATGATTTTTTATGTTTTTGCTTAACAAATGCAAATTTTTTTTCTTAATATTTTTTACCAAAATTATTTTTTTAAACTTCTCTGCCATAAAAATGTTCCATTTGTTTTATGAATGTACAACAAACAAGTGTAAAAAAAAGTTGTTTGAACTTAAGTGATACAATTTAATAATTTTTTTTAGCTGTTAAAAGCTTTACTAGCTCATGAACACAACTCATATTCGTACCAAATCTCGGAAGTCTTGCCCTTTTGGTTTGGACTGCAGTGTGCTTTCCACAGACGGACTTGCAGACGAACATCGCCAGTACGTCTTATATTCGATTTTGCGATTGATATCGCTTGAATGTCTTGAAACCGTTATGGATCAATAATTTAAAAACTCAATGGGTCCTTGGTCGATAAAAATTTGTATGTTCTTGTTTTTGTTGAGATATGTATTAAGTTTCTACCTTTTAGTAGTTTGCAAGTTCCATTAGTTTTTTTTTAAATCATTTTTGTACATTTTGATGGTTTTTCTATTGTTTGGTCATAATAGTTATTCTATCCATTATTACTAACAATAAGTTAGGAAATTTTAAATTTTTTATATTGTTTGCCATTTTGTTGCATGTTGTGAAGGAAAACAACAGGAAAGAGAAACTTTTATTTCTTGAATACTTTAACAACTTGCATCCCAGCAAAAACAGGATACTAATAATTGAAAATGTCAAAGTTAAACTGCACTTCTTAAACCTTATTGCTATTCTTGAGTCGAAATCGATCCATTACAAATTTTCCATTGTTTATAACTTTAAAATTATGGAAGGTGCACTTTAGAAATTTTCTGAATTTGTAAATTTTGTAGTCGGATCAGATCCTACAGATCTCAAATTTTGTCTCCAGTCTGGTCAATAACAGATTAAAATTTCTGGCAAAACTTGAGATCTGACAGATCTGATTAGATGAAATTATATTTAATAGCAGATAAGTCCAGATGAGACCAGATAAGAGCGTATCAAACCAGATCTTATCTAGCTTTTATGCGGGGATTTGCATTGAATCAGAGTTGTGCACTCATCTATTGATTACAATCTAAGGACAAGAGCTTTTGGAATCTTTTTATTTAAAGTCACCCTGTTGACCACAGGGTGTTTTTTCATATTTAAAATTAAAATTATTTATAATCTATTCTCTTTTGCTTGGTTTAACTTTAAGTACTTTGTGTGATATTTACTTGATAACAAAAAAAAAAATGCATTGTTCATGACATGAGCATCTAAAAAGCATTTGTGGTTGCCTTTTAATATAAAAGCCATCAATCAAAACTACTCTGAATGTAATTTGTAATTGTGTGATGTCTTGTACAATGTTCAGTGTTCAATTCAATTCAGTCATCAGTATGAAATGAATGAATAAAATGGAATGATTGTTAGGATAAAATTGAAAGCAGGTCGAGAAAATTATTGATTGGAAAATGATGTATTACCGATGAAATTGAAAATGAAAGTAGTTGTAGTTGTTAAGACTACAAACGTATTAATACTTACATAAATAGAAAAATAGAAAATTAATTTAGGGGAAAAAAGATGAAAAGGTAAATTGAATGTTTTTTCTATGAGATAAAATTAAGTTAATATGATTTTATTTAAGACTAACGGAAGAGACTAGCGTTTACCAGGTAAACTTATTTTTTTGGTTATCTATACATATAATTTCCCTATTTGTGTGTTCCTCTTTCTTTGTCTATCCAGAGCTTTTTGAAGCCCACTGATGAGCTACAAAGCTGAAAATTGGAAGACATATAGCTAAACACTTGGGGCAGATCCTAACGTAGCCGGATTTTCGATTTTTTGCCTGTGGGCGGAGAAATAAGCGGGATAGTGGGCGTGGCAAAATTAAATTTTTTGACGTTTTTGCTAAATTTAAAGCCCCCAAATGACTTAGGAAGCTAAAAATTTCCTAGAATATAGTTCTAACGATGCCGCATATCCCCAAGTAGTCGGATTTAAAATTTTCTCAATGTGGGCGGAGAATTGAGGGAAAAGTGTAGTGGCAAAATTTAGATTTTTTTAACATTTTTACTTCTTTTGAAGCCCCCAAATGACTTACGAAGCGGAAAATTGCTTAGCATTTAGTTCTAACAATGAAGTATATCCTGAAGTAATCGGATTTAAATTTTTTAGATTGTGGAAGGAGAATTAAGAGAAAAATGGGGCGTGGCAAAATTGTGTATTTTAATATTTAATTTGAAGACCCCAATTACCTATGAAGATGAAAATTGGCATTTTTGCTTATTTTAAAGTACTCTTATGACTTAGGAAGCTGAAAATTTCCTAGCATATAGTTCTTTCGATGAAGCATATCCTGAAGTAGTCGAATTTTAAATTTTTGGACTGTGGGCGAAGAATTGAAAGGAAAATGGGGAGTGACAAAATTGGGATTTTTAACATTTTAACTTCTTTTGAAGCCCCCAAAGGATGCGGGAAAATACACAGAATTGGCATGTATATAGAAGGTTTCATGTGGAAGATCAACACGAGCCTGGATTTTTGATATCCAGTGTATGGGTGGAGAATAAGAAAGGCAAAGGGCGTGGTAAATTTATTTCCATCTATTTTCTGAATATGTATTTTATTTTTTTTTTTGGGTTTCTCTTATTTTTGTGTATCCAGCGCCTTTTGAATCTCATTGATGGACGTAAAAGCATAGAGAAAAAAAGATAAGAGATTGCGTGTCTCTCATCTCTCAATTTTTCCTCTCAAATGAAGTCTGGATGGGATTAAATGGTTTTTTTGGGGTTTTTTTTAAATCATGAAATTTGTACTTTATTTGCAATTTTAATAATTTTTTATAAAATATATTGAATCATTAACATCTTAAAAGTGTGAAACACATAATTTTTTTTTGTTTAAAACAATACAAAAGTGTTTATTTTAAAAAAATCAAAAATGCCTTTTTATTCAATTCCTCTTTCAACCATCATTCTTTTAATCCCACCTGTTAAAGTTTTTTCTCATGAGCGATACAAATACCCCCTGGTAAAAACTTTAAATTGGCATGTATATAGTAAAACACCAGGGACAGATTCTTACGAAGCCGGATTTTTTTGCCTGTGGGCGGTGAATTACGAGAAAAAGGGGACTTGGCAAAAATATTTTTTTTTACATTTTAGAGTATTTTAAAGCTCCGCCCCAATGAATACGGAAGCTGAATATCCCTAACATGTAGGCCTAATTATGAAGGTTATTCTAAAGTAGTTCGATTTAACATTTTTGGAATGTAGACGGAGAGTTATTTTTTTTTTTTGACTAACTTTAAAGCCCTAATGACCTACACACAGAAAACGGATTCGTTGCGTCAACCAAATTTAGAACCAACCAAATTATTGTAGTCCAGCCAACTATCACTTTTATCAGTTGTAATTACTAATATTTTCGATTTAGTTAATTGGTATATATATCGAATTTCAGTAAGAGCAACTGAATATATCTGTTGAAGCAACGAAAAATTAAAAGATCAAAATGGTTGTTGTGACCGATAAAATAGCACCACGAGTAAAATATTTTATTAATGGTGTCCTTCAACCGTAAAATAAAAAGACAAAAAAAGGTTTTTTTGTAATATATTTATTAAATAAGATAATTTTACAAGACGATATACAAAAGTTGATATTTAATACAATTTTTAAGCATATTTTTTTTTGTAAAAATTCTCAGAATCTGCGAAAAGCATCTCAGCATCTGAGACTTTTTCTATAGAAAATATTTCATAGAATCTAAGACGTTTTCTATAGAAAATATGTAGCAGAATCTTAGACTTTTTGTATAGAATCTGAGACTTTTTCTAAAGCAAAAATATCTTACAATCTAAAACTTTCTATAGAAAAAATGTTTTACAATCAGAGACTCAGAATCTGAGAATTGTTTTATATCAAAATCGTCTTAGAATCGGAGACATCGCAGAATCTGAGACTTTTTTTTATAAAACAGATTCAGAATCTGAGACTTTTTTTTATAGAAATCCCGTTTTAGAATCGGAGACTTTTTCTATAGAGAAAACCGTTTCATAATCTGAGACTTTTTCTAAAGAAAAAAACGTCTCAGAATGTGAGACGTCTTATGTAGAAAAAATCTCTGAGAATCTGGGGCTTTTTCTATAGAAAAAACGTCTCAAAATCTGAGATTTTTTTTATAGAAAAAACGTTCAAAATCTGAGTCTCAGATTCTGAGATATTTTTTCTATAGAAAAAGTCTCAGATTCTGAGACATTTTTTCTACAGATCTGATCTTTCTATAGAAAAAGTCTCAGATTCTGAGAAATTTTTTCTATAGAAAAAGTATCAGATTCTGAGACATTTTTTCTATAGAAAAAGTCTTAGATTCTGAGACATTTTGCTATAGAAAATGTCTCAGATTCGGATACATTTTTTCTATAGAAAAAGTCTGAGATTCTGAGACATTTTTTCAATAGAAAAAGTCTCAGATTCTGAGACATTTTTTCTATAGAAAAAGTCTCAGATTCTGAGACATTTTTTCTATAGAAAAAGTCTTAGATTCTGAGACATTTTGCTATAGAAAATGTCTCAGATTCGGAGACATTTTTTCTATAGAAAAAGTCTCAGACTCTGGGACATTTTTTCTAAAAAAAAAGTCTCAGATTCTGAGACATTTTTTCCATAGATAAAGTCTCAGATTCTGACCAATTTTTTTTTTTTTTAAAGTTTCAGATTTGAACCATTTTTTCTATAGAAAAACTCTCAGATTCTGAGACATTTTTTCTAAAGAAAGAGTCCCAGATTCTGACACATTTTTTCTTTAGAAAAAGTCTCAGATTCTGAGACATTTTTTCTATAGAAGAAGTCTCAGATTCTGAGACATTTTTTCTATAGAAGAAGTCTCAGATTCTGAGACATTTTTTCTATAGAAAAGTCTCAGATTCTGAGACATTTTTTCTATAGAAAAAGTCTCAGATTCGAAGACATTTTTTCTATAGAAAAAGTCTCAAATTCTGAGACATTTTTTCTATAGAAAAAGTCTAAGATTCTGAGACATTTTTTCTATTGAAAAAGTCTCAGATTCTGATACAATTTTTCTATAGAAAAAGTCTCAGATTCTGAGGCATTTTTTCTATAGAAAAAGTCTTGTTTCTGGGACATTTTATTGTATAGAAAAAGTCTCAGATTCTGATACATTTTTTTATAGAAAAAGTCATAGATACTGAGACATTTTTTCTATAGAAAAAATCCCAAATTCTTAGACATTTTTCTACAGAAAAAATCTCAAATTCTGAGACATTTTTTCTGTAGCAAAAGTCTCAGATTCTGAGACATTTTTTCTATAGAAAAAGTCTCAGATTCTGAGACATTTTTCTATAGAAAAAGTTTTAGATTCTGAGACATTTTTTCTATAAAAAAGTCTCAGATTCTAAGACATTTTTTCTATAAAAAAAAGTCTCAGATTCTGAGACATTTTTTCTATAAAAAGTCTCAGATTCTGAGAAATTTTTTCTATAAAAATAGTCTCAGATTCTGACACATTTTTTCTATAAAAGTAGTCTCAGATTCTTAGACATTTTTTCTATAGAAGTAGTCTCAGATTCTGAGACATTTTTTCTATAAAAAAAGTCTCAGATTCTGGGACATAAGTCTCAGATTCTGACATTTTTGCTATAACAAAAAAGTCTCAGATTTTTTCTATAAAAAAAGTCTCAGATTCTGAAAAATTTTTTCTATAGAAAAAGTTTCAGATTCTGAGACATTTTTCGATAGAAAAATGTCTCCAAGTCTATGACTTTTCCTATAGAAAAACATTGAGACATTTTTTCTATAGAAAAAGTCTTAGATTCTGAAAAAAATTTTCTATAGAAAAAGTTTCAGATTCTGAGACATTTTTCTGTAGCAAAAGTCTCAGATTCTAAAAAATTTTATATATAGAAAAAAGTCTCAAATTCCAAAGAAAAATTCTCAAACTCTGAGAAAAAATGTCTGGAAATCTGAAACATTTTTTCTCTTAAAATATTGCAAATCTAAGATATTTTTTTCTAGAACGTTTTTTGTGCGAAATTTTTCCAGAATACTAGAGCTTTCCAATTTCCATAAAAAGTTTCTTACCACTTTTTTCTCGCATCTTCATCCCTCTACGTAATTTACGTTATTTGAAAAGTTTTCGAAATCTCTATGGTTTCGTTGAGCCACATGCTTTTTGAAGACAATTTCTGAAAACCAAAAGGATATTTCACTTTTCGAACAAAATTCTATTTATTAAACAAAAACTTACGGTTTTGAATGATTTCCTTGTTACTGCGGATAATTACTCTTTCCAAAGTTTTTAACTATTGTTTTTTGTTTAAATTCCTTTAGATATGAGAAATGTTTTGTGTTAAAATTTTGTAAATAAATTGAAATAAAATAAATTTTAATATTTTTGTTGATGTTAATCGCAAAAAACAATTTTAGTTACATACGACTTAATAATGATTGTGATATCCAATTTTTGTTTTTTTAATGGTTCCTTGTACTAGTAGTTGCTTGAACTGTTTTGGTATATAAATATGTTGATTATTTAACCAATACATGGTCACTTAGGCTTTTTTACGATTATATTGATAGTTTTTCTTCCCTAGCGGTAGAAAATTAATAAAAAGAAATGAATTGTGTATTTAATAAAAGAAATTTGATGATTCCAACTGAATCCCAACTACTCCTTTCTCTGTGTGTACGCAGCCGAAAATTGGCAAGCATATTGTACTGACACTGGAGCATATCCTTAAGTAGTCAGACTAAAATTTTTTGGACTGTGGACGGAGAATTGAGAGGGAAAAGTGGCGTGGATACGAGTATAGTACTAACTATGGAGCTTATCCTAAAGTAGTCCGATTTAAAAATTTTGGAATACACAGAAAAACAGTTTAATTGTGCCAGCCGAATTAAGAGCCAACTGCATGGTTTAATTACAACATCTGAAATTTTCGGTTGCGATTACCGAAATTTATTTGGACCAACAGAAGTTAAATTTTCAAAACAAATTTTGGTTATCGCAACCGAAAATTTCGGTTGTTGTTATTAAACTATGCAGTTGGCTCTAAATTCGGCTGGCACAACTAAACTGTTCTCTCTGTGTAGGGACGGAGAATTAAGAGAAGAAATGGGCGTGGAAAAATTTTGTTTTTACATCTTACCTAATTTTGAAGACACCTTATGACCTTGAAAGATAAAAATTGGGATGAAAATGGTACGGACTATGGCAAAGATCAACTCTGACCTGGATATCCAGAGCGGAAATACAAAAAAAATTCGTTATGAATTTTCTTCAGTTTGTATATATAATCTGTAACGTAGCCGGATTTTCGGCCTTTAAGTCAGGGGGAGTTGCGAAAGACGGCGAAATTTAGTTTTTAAACATTTAAACTATTTCTGAAACCCCTAATGACTAAGGAAGCTGAAAATTTTAAAGCATAAAGTATTGACAATGGATCATATCCTTATGAAGTCAGATTTAATATTTAAACTGTGTACGGAGAATTATAAGGAAAAATTTAAGTGGAAAAATTGTGTTTTTTAACATTTTAGCTAATTTTACAACCCTTCATGATAAAAGGAAAGATAAATATTGCCATGTATATAGGAGTGACCATGGGACAGATTCCCACGATGGATTTTTGATATCCGGTTTATGGACTAAGAGACGAAATGGGCGAGCAAAATTTAGTTCTAAAATTTTATCAATAAAACCTTTATACTCATTAAATTTTTTCCAGTTTGGGAAATATATTTTTATATATATTTATACTCATTAAATTTTTTCCAGTTTGGGAAATACACAAACAAGGTTACCATTATATCGATTTCAAATGCCTTTGCACGAATTTAAATCTTTTTTAATAAAGTTTAATTAGAATAAAAGAGATTGCTCGATTTTAAATTTTAAAAATTTTTTTTTTTTTTTCAAAAATGATAAACTTGTAATTTTTCGTAGTCTGGAGCCCTTTTACTTTAAACGGCTGTATCTTTTTTTTTTTTTTTTTTTTTACTTTGAGCCAACACTCAGGGGATGCCCCCTACTAATGCCGTGCATTGTGTTGGTATTAGGAAAATAGGTTATGGGGAGGAGGAGTGAGTAGTGTTTATGGACATTTATTTTAAACTTTTCCAGATCGTAGCTGACTGGGAAGACTTCTGCGGGGAGTGAATTCCACATACGACTTGTTCGACTGAGAAACGAATTTTCTCTGTACCCTGACCTCTGCCAAGCACCATCCTGCTACATTCAGGATATGTCTGTAGTGCTTGTTATTAATATAATTAATAATACTCATTCGCAACGTTAAATCAAGAAAATACAAGCAAATTACAAAATTGTTATGAAATTTAAAGTTCAAATGCGATTTTCTCGAAAAAAACGAAGAAAGTGTTTCTGAATTTTTTTGTGTGGATGGACAAACATCTAAACTTTTAAAAAAAAATTTAAAAAAGATAAAAAGTGGCATGTTTTTTAATAAACTTACATTTTTAAAAAATGAAAAATTTCAGAACGGGTTCTGAAAATTAAAAAAAAAAAAAAAAAATTAATCGATAGCCCATACAAAACTATATAAGAATGTACATTTTTGAGATTGTGGTGCATTCCGTTTTAATGTGATAAATATTTAATCAAGGCAACTCGCCACAAATTTGACCATTTTTCCAATATTTGACCACGCCTTCTAAGCCCAGTTTTTGAAAATTAGAAAAACCAAAAACGCAATTTTCTTAGTTCCATATAGGGCTATCCAAACAACCTATTCAGAAATTTACGGGACACATGTTTTTCTGTAGCGGGACATTTGGTGTGGAATGCCTCATATTCAGCTCTAACGTGGCCATCGTTTGGCAGGTAGTACGACACGAAATTCGAAAGTTTAAATTTGACGGGACGACCTAATGAATATTATTAGAACTTGTTTAACTTTCTAACAAAATTTTTCTTTTAAGTGTCATTAATTTAATTTAAATTATAATAATACTTTATATCTAAGAAATTGTCTACCTTTACAATCAATCGCCTTTGAATTTTTAATAATCAAATGGACTTTTATTTTCTTTCATTTCTATGTTATTTTTTTAAGCCGAAGGATACCATTAGTTAATTAATACTCATTCAAGCATTTTGCAAAATAGTATTTTATTCCTTTTTTTTTAATTAATGACCATTTGATAGAAATCAAAGCATATTATTCAGTGTGGATAAAGTGTCAAATATGTATGTATGTGGTATGTGGTTGGATTAGTATATATCAGGGCTTCCAAACGGGATTGGATTTTCTGAATCCCGGGATTCAGGATAGAAGAAAAATTTTCGGGATCCCGGAATTTTCCAGATATTTTGATTTTTTTTAAAACACTTGCAAACACTCAAGTTATACACAGAAAACATTTTTTTATTGTGGGCTCATTTTCAATTAAATTATCAATGTATCAACAAACAATTTAATTGTATTGACAAATAAAATAATTGATATTTTAAAAATTTAATGTTGTATTTATTCGAACTTTTAATTTATAATGCAAATGAAATAATTGAGGTTAAGGTCTGTTGATGTAAATGATTTTTATTTCTCCTATATTTTGAAGTTCATCGAATTTCATCATCAGGGACACTTGTTAAATTACACAAACAAAATTCACTTTAAGCTACAGTTGTTTTCAAATTATCTTCTGTTATTGCACTAGAATCATATTGCACTGAATTTCGAAATATGGGAGAAATAATATACAAATAATGTACAACAGACCTTGAGCTCAATTTTTTCATTTACATAAATTTCCGAATTTTTGAGCCGGATTTGGTAAAAAAATTCAGAGATGAATTTTGGTCGAAATATGTAATTCTTTCCAACATTGACCGTTGGTTGCCAACTGAAGATGATCTTACGAAATTTTTTCATAAATTTTCCCACAATCAGCTCTAACGTGGCTATCGTTTGGCAGGTATTACGACATGAAATTCGAAACTTTAAATTTGATGGGACGCCCTACAGGTTATGTTCTTAAATGGGCGATATCGGAACAGGGGAAAAAGTTCCCCCTTGAAGAACTAAACCAACCAAAAACAAATTTTTTTTACAATTTTATTGTATTTTTGTTAAACAAATGAACAAATTTTCATGCTATAAAAAGTTCAAACTTCTGTACTTAGAACCGGGTGATTAGAAAACGTTGTTTTATCACGCCCCCCCCTTTTAGGGGCGTGGTTATATAAAAATAGTTTAAGTAATGATAAAATTGAATTTATAAAAATTTTCCCAGAGGGGGAAGGTGTCCTCCACTGCTCCACAGCCACCACTGAAGTAGTTTTTCGAAATGAAATTGATATTTAATGAATTATAATTTATCTTTTACTAATTATAATTGCATTTTTATAAATTTCAAATGGAATTTATGAATTTGAAGAATATTTTAATTTCAACTAGATTTTTATAATTTCAATTGGAACCTTTGAATTCCATTACAGTCCAAATCTTTTATCCAGGACACCTTCCTTGTAACTAATAAACAATAAATATGTCAATGTGTCAATATTGATTATTATCTTACTGGTGTTTCCATTTTGTAGCGTGTCCATGTTAAAAAAATGTTAAAAAAAAAATATTTCAATATAAAAAAATTGTACTTTTTTTTTATCATTCCTAGAAACAAATTGCAATTTGTTTGCCAAGAAACAAAGTTGCATTGTAGTTACACATGCTTAACTAAACATACAGTAACTTGGCAATGGATTCTGTCGTTGCTCTATACAAATATACGAGGGTCGTCGTGTTATAAAACAACTTGTTTTTTAAAAATATAATAAAGAGAATAAATGTGTAGGAGTGATGGACTACATCTAAAAAAGTTTTGAAAAAATATATAAACATTAGAAAAATTTTGAAACAGAAACAAATTTCAAAACAAATTTCAAAACAAAAATCAGAAAAATTCTAGAAAATTTAAACTCACAAGGGAAGTCTCCCTGGTGTCACCCTCCGATCTTCATGAAATTTGGATATGTTGTTAAGAACGAAAATTAATTCGATACGTATTTTTTTTAGCGGCCCAAACTCATTTTTAGGGGGGGTCGATTTGTATGGAGGGAAATTGACCTTTTTTAGTTTTTTACGATTTACGCCTATTTGAACAAAATTAATATAGGCATGTGTGGTATCAGATTAAAGGTATTAAAAATATCTATCTCGTGGTGCTAAAAACGGGCCAAAGAAGCTAATATTTTTCGACTTATTAACAAAAATGTCCTAAAATTTTGGTATTTTACTCAATAAGACGAAAAGTTGTGCATCTTTGGACACGTTCTTAGCACACGTAGATAGGTTTTCCAAAGACCTTTCATTTGGTATGTAACATGACTAGGTTTCTTTGCATAACATAGGAGATAAACGAAAAAAACTGAAAAATGGCCTTGTCTTCCTCCCTCCTTTTTACCCCCTAAATATGAATTTGGGCCGCTAAAAAAAAATACGTGTCGCTTTATTTTTTCTGCTCTACAAAATAAAACCAATTCCATAAAGATCCGCGGCTGACACTAGGGAGACTTCCCTTGTCAGTAAAAAAATGGAAAACGCAAAAAAAACTGGAAAATCAATAAAAAACAAGTAAGAAAATTATAGTCGGTCAAGACCGACCATATAATACCCTACACCAGAGTTTCCCGGAAAATGGGTCCCTTGGACCGATTGTAAAAACCACTCACAAATCAAATTTGAGTGAATTTGAGTATATGTTGACAATAAACCGCTTTAACTGAATATCGGGCGAAATTTTCACCTAAGTCCAAAACTGGTCCGATGATAATCAGATTTGATAAGGTACGCGTTTAAAATACACAAACAAAATTTTAATTAAATATTTTCTATTTTCATGAAATTTGAAAGATTTATATGAAAATCTGGAAGGTGGTTTGTATGGGGACTACAAGAAGAACTTGTTCGATTCCTTTAAAATTCAGAATGGTAATTTGTTAAGATAAAAAACGTTTACCTGCCAAATTTCGAAAAGATACCTATTATAATACGGTTATTAGAGTCATTTAAGCCAAAATATAAGAGGACCTTTGTATGGGGGCAAGGTCTAAATATAGACCGATTTTTTCCAATTTCAATAGGCCAAGAGAGGCTTAAGTTACAAATTTCAAGTCAATTGATTAACAATTGCGACCTGTATCGTGTTTACGCCGTTTACATGTACAGACAGACAGACGGACGGACGGACGGACATTGCTAAATCGACTCAAAAAGTGATTCTGAGTCGATCGGTATACTTAAAGGTGGGTCTAGGATTAATATTTCGGATAGTTACAAACATCAGCACAAACTCATTATACCCTGTACCCAGTGTTGCCATATATTTTTTTGAAAAAACTTTTTATTTCTGAAAAAAATCTTTTTTTTTGTGAAAAATCTTTTTTTTACACAAGTATTGAAAAAATTAAAAATTAATACATTATGTATTTTCATTATTTTTTTTTAATTCATTTTTTATATCAAGTGTAAAAAAAATAATAAAAAGCAAGTAAAAAAGTTAAATTCGGCCTTGCCGAATGTAGTGATACCCTCCACAATTTCAAAAAGATTATTGCAAACAACTTTATTTAAAACGAAATTACTTTTGAAAAAAAAAAATGGAAAAAAATTTCCGCGAAAAAAAATTTTGGTAAAAAAAAAAATCCGCGATTTTTTTCTTTTTTTGTCAAAAAATATGTTCGTACTTGTTTAAATACCATTTGGTATTCAATTATGTTCACATATGTCAACCAGAAGCCGAATTAAAGCATTTTGTATTTTTAGGTTATGTTGAATGTACTGAAATTTTTGAGGTGTGCTTACATTTTCGTTCATAACTTTTGAATCGCTGAACCGATATCGCTCAAATGCAATACCAAACTTCTCGGGAGAACTTCCAATATATATGTTAAGTTTCAGTCATCTCTGTGCAATATTTTGTTCGCGAGAGCATTTTCCACAGACAGACAGACGGACAGACGGACATCGCTAGAATGTCTTAAAATCGATCGGGCATCATGAATATATATACTTTATGGGGTCCCATACCGATATTTCGATGAGTTACAAACGGAATGACAAACTTATATATACCCTCTATCACTAAGTGGAGGGTATAAAAACAACCAAGCGTTCATTTGGAGCTCGAAAAGACTCATAAAAGAGTTCTTAGACGTTCAGAAAATATAATCCCTTTTTCTTAGCGCTCTTATAATATCAAAATAATAATTTTATTCTAAAGATCAGTTTTTATTTAGTTTTTGCAATTTAATTACAAATCATTTTAAATAATTAATTAAACCTAACCGAGAACTGGTTACAATGACCGTCGTCTCGTTGTATCGAAATCGACCAAGGGTTTAGTGGGAATCGAACCCACGACCCCCTGTTTCATAGGCTAGCATGCTACCAACTAACCTACAGCGGCCTTATATGACTCATAAAAGATTCTGAAAAATATTTCTTAGTATTCTTTCCTGACTCTTTTATGAATGTTCAAAAAAACATATTTTGAATTTTTTACATATCCAGAATTAAGAGTCAAACATGAATCTTTCAGGAATCCAAATGTCGAGCGTTCTGTTAATTTTTTGGAGCCTTGAAAGAGTCATAACTTATGAAGACTCAGAAAATTGTACACAGTAAGTAAATATCAAACACCGGTGCATGCTCGACAATATATGACGGATTGGATCTATATGTGGTAAAATCTTTTATTGGATCTAAGATGTGGTAAAATATTATTTATATATTTATAGTGCAACAATTTAAGAGAAAAATTATTCTATGTTGGCAACTTACAGATTTAAGTGAATATCGTGTGGAATTTTCAAATGGCGACCAAGTCAAAGAATGGTCTGATTTTAAATGGATTTAATAAGGTTACCAAGCTAAAAACAAAATTGTAATCGAATATCTCATATTTTCATAGAATAAAGACGTATTTAATTGTAACCGTTTACATAGACTGAAGGACAGACACGCTAAGACAAATCACATAGTGATTCTGAATCGGTCGGTATACTAAAAGCTTGGTCTACGACCAATATTTCGGGTATTTACAAAAAAAAAATTATGCTTTTTGTATTTTTTAACTAATTAAGAAAAACTTGAAAAAACTTTATTATTTTCTAAAAAACTTATTTTTTTAGAAAAAATCTTGAAATCTTTTTAGCACCTCAAAAAACGTGCAAAAAAAAGGGAAATCTTGATATATGGCAACACTGCCTGTACCACAGTGTGGTGTAGGGTATAAAAATTAACAGACCAATAAAATAAAATTAGAAAAAATTTAGAATAAAAGTTCGAAGATCCGAAAATTTTAGGAAAATTAAAAAAAAAACTTTAAAAATTAAAAAAAAAAAAACAGAAAAACTTTGCAAAATTACGAAAAATTACACTGTCATCTAAACTCTATTGAATATAAAAAAAAAAATTATTCGCGGAAATTTTTTTTCGCGAATTTTTATTAAAATTATTTTTTTAATTTGCTATTAATTTATAAAAATGAGTAGAATACGATAAATTACAGACACAAAAATTCTTAAAAACAAAATTTTTTTCGCGGATTTTTTTTTTTTTCGCGAAAAAAGACAATGGATTTTCTAAATTTATATTTAAAAACTATCCCAAAAACATAAAAAATATTTTTTTGTAGTACCTAGGCTTTACAATTTTAAATCGCGAATATCGCGAATACAAGCGCTAACTTCAAAAAACGGCTAGCACCATTGAATTCAGCGTACCCGAATTTGCTTTATCAGCAGGGTGCCCAGCTTGTTAATTTTTGCGACTAGCACAGTGTTATTATACGACCCTCGTTCCATCATTGCCACCATCCATATACACGAATCGTATACACGAATAAATGCATAATACATTTTCCATGACCTTTAAATTTTTTTTTTTTGTAATTTTTTTAGTTTTCGTTTCTCAAAAACTTCAGCAAAGAGGAAAAAAAAAACTGAACTGAAAAACAAACTACAGCAGGAAATAATGAAAATAGTTTTTATTAACTACAAGTAAAGATATAATCCCTGTTGAGAGAAAAACATTTAAAGGAGAATAAAGACCCGAGAGGATATAGAAAGGATGGTGGAATGGTGGGCATGATTTAATTGGCAAAAATGTAGGAAGTTGTAAAATAACCAACATGTGCAACAGCGTTTTTAGTCACTACGCATCATTTTTATATACTACACGTCGTGATGGAGGGAATTTTTATGAGTTCGTCCTTGCGTATGTGACACTTTAAAATATGGGAACGCATAAATTGTATTTAAAATCTTAATAATAACACTGTGCTAGTCGCAAAAATGAAAAATCTGGGCACCCTGCTGATAAAGCTAATTCGGGTACGCTGAATTCAATGGTGCTAGCCGTTTTTCGAAGTTAGCGCTCGTATTCGCGATTTAAAATTGTAAAGCCTTGGTACTACAAAAATTAAATTGTTATGCTTTTGGGATAGTTTTTAAATATAAATTTAGAAATTGCATTGTATTTTTTCCGCCAAAAAAAAATTTTCCGCGCGAAAAAAAAAAATCCGCAAAAAAAATCACAAATTTTTTTTTTTTTCGAAAAATTTTGTGCCTGTAATTTATAGTCTTCTACTCATTTTCATAAATTAATAGGAAAATAAAAAAAAAAAAATTGTGAAAAAAAATTTTGCGAAAAAAAATTCGCGAAAAAAATTTTCGCGAATAAAAAATTTTTTATTTGTATTCAATAGAGTTTAGATGATAAAATTCAGCAATTGTCTAAGTGATATAAAAAAATATTTTTTTTTACTTAAAAATAAAAATAAATAATCGCGATTATCGCTAATATATACAATAACTTCGAAAAAACTGATATTACAATCGGATTTAGTGTACACGAACTAGCTTTGCCAGATGGCTGTCGTAAATTCAAAACAAACTAAAAATATTTGTTTGATTTTTTCTGAATCAATTTGTATTGAATCAATTTTTTCATGAAAATAAAGATTTTTCGCGAACAAAAAATGTTTTTCGCGAAAAAAGCACAACGGTTTGTTGTGTTAGTTTAACTGACTTGAATGGTTTTAAATTTAAAAATTTTCGCAAAATTTGAAAAATATCGTTTTTCACGGTGCCCTGGAGAGGATTTAAATAAAATTTTGGTGTTACTCCAATTTTTAAGCGGATTATGTTTTTGGACTATAAAAGAAAGAAAATGAGCCAAAAAAGAAAAAAAAGTACTAGGCGCTTTTTTTTGGCGGGCAAAAAGATGAATTTCAAAAAAACAAAAAAGAATTTATTCTTTCAAATGCATTAAAAATGTTTTATACAGATGTAAATTCATCACATATTCACTTGTCAGTGAGATTTAAATATATATGTGACATATTTTTTCAGATATGAGACTTAAAAGAATAATTTCACTATTTAGTGAGACTAAATCAAATTTCTTTTTTAATTTAATGAAAATTTTAACTCTAGCAGTTACATCACATTTAATATTGAATCTGTTTCTAGATTTTGAAGAGGGGAAGTTACCCCAACAATACAAACAAAATTTACAAAGGATTTTTGGCGAAATAAACAAAATTAAAAAAGGATATTAAGTCCATCCATAAGTTTCGCAATAAACAAATAGTCCAAACCACTTTCTGTATCTCTTTTTAAACTATTTACTTTATTTTACTCTTCCTTAGGCATTGTAAACACATTTTTAATGATTTTTACTATCGTTTTCTGATTTTTATTAGTTTTGAAAAAACATTTTTAACAAAAAAGTATTAATTCTTTTAAAATTATATGACTCACTAAGGTCTACACTGAGTCAACTTTGTGTTCTGCTGTCCGTCTGGTTAGTACACTGAAATCTTTTAAGAACTTACATTTATAAATAATTTACAAGGACATATTTCATTTAGTTTCAATTAATAGTGAAATTATTCTTTTAAGTCTCATATCTGGAAAAATATGTTACAAATATATCTAAATCTCACTGATAAGTAAATATGTGATGAATTTACATCCGCATATACAAATTTTAATGCATTTGAAAGAATAAATTCTTTTTTATTTTTTTGAAATTCATCTTTTTGCCCGCCAAAAAAAAAAAGCGCCTAGTACTTTTTTTTCTTTTTTGGCTCATTTTCCTTCTTTTATCTTCTAAAAACATAATCCACTTAAAAATTGGAGTAACACCAACATTTTATTTAAATCCTATCCAGGGCACCGTGTTTTATTGTACTTAAGCATTAAAATTTTAAATCGCGAATATCGCGAATACGAGCGCTAACTTTGGAAAACGGCTAGCACCATTGGATTAATTATTAGGATTCAAATTTTCATGCACTAAAAAATCAAAAATATGCGCATAAAATATGCACTAAAAAATTCAAAATATGCATTAAAAAATATAAGAATATGTACCAAAAGTTAACAGTTTTTGAAACAAAAAAATTTCAATTTGCGTTTTTGCTAATTTATTCCAAAATATGAAAAAATATTCACTTAAAATTTGAAAATATGCACAAAATATGCATTTAAATCCAAAATACGCTAAAATATAAATTTTCACCAAAATATGCAAAAATAAATCAATGCCTTACCAATAAATCAATGCCATTTAAACGCAAATTTCTTCTATAATTTTTAGACAAAAAACATGCATTTGCACTAAAATCCCATCTCTAATAACACTGTAGAACAATTTCAAACTTTACGCGGATCCGACGATTGATTATAGTAGAGGAGACAAAAAAGATACACGTGTGTCGGCGTTTTGAAAGATCACATCGGAATTTTATTTTAGAGGCGATTAAAGTTTCCCAGCGTTGGCCTGTTCTTATAGCATATCGGCATTTAAAACTAAGTTTTCTTTACATCTGAGGTGTATGGTATGTCCAGGAACTTTGTAGAAAATATTATGGCAAATATATTTGTGGAACATATTAACCCTCTAACTCCCTCTCATAGCGGTAATTTTTGCTCTACTCTAACAAATCGTGAAAAACACCCCGAAAAGGGGGGAGGGCAGGGATGAAATGTTCTACAAAAATGTTGCCCACAAAATTTTACTACACTCAAAAAACGACTTAACTTATACTTTGGAAACATTTTCTTCAAAATAGTTGATAAATTTTCCCACAATTAAGTTAAATTTAACTAACATTTGGGAAATTTTCTTAACTGTTAGGAAAAAAATTTAGTTCATGTACTGTTAAATAGTCCATTATTTTCCTTAAATAGAATTCCCTAATACATGGAAGAAATTCTTACCGCCAAAGAAATTTTCCATAAATTCCTCTTCTTTAGTTTTAGGACGTAATTGTCTACCAATTAGTTAATCTTCTTAGATTTGAGGAAGTTTTTACACTATTTTAGTACAATTTTTATAACTCGGGGATTTTTTTTCTCAAAAACTTAAAATGGCAATGTCTCGAAAACAAAGTCAGATAGAGCAAAATGGATGATATTTTTGGTTCTTTGGATTTCCATAGTATCGCCGGTCCTCTTACAACTTTGGATTTAAAAAAGTTGGCATTCCCGAAAATTTTTAAATGCTCATATCTCAGTAAATATTGCCAACACAAAAAACAAGTTTAAAAGCATTTTTGTAGCTCTTACACTCAAAAAAAAACCTTGTAAAATTACAAAAAAAAATTGTAACTTTTTTTTTTGCTACCTCTTATTTCACAAAAATTCCAAGTAATTTTACAAGCATTTTACCAATAATTTTGTAATTTTACAAGGTTTTTACCAAAAAATTTTTAATTTACAAATTTTTTGACACGATAAAATTTACAAGGTTTCATAATTTTACTAGATTTTTTGCTACCTCCTATTTTACGAGAATTCCTAGTAATTTTACAAGCTTTTTACCAATCATTTTGCAATTTTACAAGCTTTTTACCAATAAAATTGTAATTTTACAGTTTTTTGGCGCAATTGAAATTACAAGGAATACTCGTGAATTTACTAGATTTTTTTTTTTTGTAAAATTATCTTGCAAATTTGTAAAATTACAAAAAAAATTGTAAAATTAAAAAAAAAAATGTAAATTTCGATCTAAATTTGTTTATAAACAAGTAGAAAAGTTAAATTCGACTTTGCCGAATCTATGAAAACCCTCCACAATAATTTTTTATCGTGAAAAAAATTAAAAATTTTGATTAGATGAAATTTCTTTTGAGTAAAAAACACTATTTTTTTTGTCATTTAAAAAAAAAAAAAAGAAAAATTACTAATTTTTTTTTGAGTGTAATACTTTTTTCGAGTGTAATGTTTTTTTTACTGTAAAAATATTTCTGACTGAATGCACGTACGTACACAAAATATTGTAATTTTTGTAAAAAAAAAACTAAATTTTATTTTGAGTGTAAATTTTTTTTGTGTATAATATTTTTTTTCGAGTGTAATTTTTAAGCTACCAATACTTTTAAAACTAAACAAGTTTAAAAAGCATTGCTTTAAAACTAAACAAGTTTAAAAAGCATTGTTAAGATACCACCAATGCTTTTAAAACTTGTTTACCACGTGGCATTTAAGATGAAACCAATCTGAAAGTCAGGGTTTTGCTTATAACTTTTGAACCACTGGACCGATTAAGCTGAAATTCAATCCCAAACAGACCTGGGGAACGGGAAAGATACGCGTCATGTTTCAGTAGTCTCATTAATGTCTTTTGAAAGTTATCGTGTTTTTTATCTCGTAAATTCGCGAAAACCTTTGCCGAAATTTAATCTTTTGCTCATAACTTTTGAACCACTGGACATATTTGGCTTGATTGCAATACCAACCTGACCCGGTAAATGACGAACATATATGCCAAACTTCAGTAGCCTCTGTAAAGTCTTTCAAAAGTTAGCGTGTTTTCAACTGACAGACAGACAGACGGACGGACGGACATCGCTAGATCGACTTAAAATCGATCGAGGATCATGAATATATATACTTTATGGGGTCCTAGACAAATAGTTCGATGTGTTACAAACGGAATGACAAACTTATATATACCCTCTATCACTATAGTGGAGGGTATAAAAACATGGACAACTGTCAAATATTGGTAAAATGTGGTTACGAGCGAGACCTTTCCTAGTAATTTGACAAAGTTTTTTTTTTTTGTGTGTAGTATAGGGTATTTGTTAGTCGTTCCAGCTGAATAAATGTTATCATCACTCTCACTCTTTCGATTGCTGTATATGCAATTTTAAAATGTGGCATTAAAAGTTGAAGGGTTTTACTAGTAAATATGCTGGGGATATTGTATGTATGTACATTAGGGTGGTTTTTTATTTTATTTTTTTTGGAATTTCGAGGAGCGCGCAGCGGATTTTTGTGACATTTGATGTTAAAATAATTGTGTAAAAATTTGAGCTAAATCGGATAAAATTAACCCGAGGCGCAAGAAGGTCAAAGTTTCGAGAAAAAGCCAAAATGGCCAAATTTTGAAAAAACTTAAAAAAATGTAAATTTTGTTGAAATAAAAAAAAACAAAATATTTATACCCTACACCACACTGTGGTACAGGGTATAATGAGTTTGTGCTGATGTTTGTAACTACCCGAAATATTGGTCCTAGACCCACCTTTAGGTATACCGATCGACTCAGAATCACTTTTTGAGTCGATTTAGCGATGTCCGTCCGTCCGTCCGTCTGTCCGTCCGTCCGTCCGTCCGTCCGTCCGTCTGTCTGTCTGTCTGTCCATGTAAACGGTGTAAACACGATACAGGTCGCAATTTTTAATCAATTGACTTGAAATTTGAAACTTAAGTCTCTCTTGGCCCAAGGACGAAGCCTATTGAAATTGGAAAAAATCGGTCCATATTTAGACCTAGCCCCCATACAAAGGTCCTCTTTAGTTTTGGCTCAAATGACTCTAATAACCGTATTATAGAAGGTATCGCTTTGAAATTTGGATGGTAAACATGTTTTGTCTTCACATATCATCGTTCCGAATTTCAAAGAAATCGGACCAGTTCTTCTTGTAGCCCCCATACAAACCACCTTCCCGATTTTCACATAAATGTCTCAAATTTCATGAAAATAGAAAATATTTAATTAAAATTTTGTTTGTGTATGTTAAACGCGTACTTAAATAACCTTATCAAACCTGATAATCATCGGACCAGTTTTGGACTCAGACCCCTTGTGAAAATTTCGCCCGATATTCAGTTAAAGCGGTTTATTGTCAACAAATAGAAGCCTATTTCACTCAAATTTGATTTGTGAGTGTTTTCTTCACTTATTAAAGGTTTTACAACATATAGATCTAATCGATCCATGGGACCCATTTTCCGGGAAACCTTGGTGTAGGGTATTATATGGTCGGTCTTGACCGACTATAATTTTCTTACTTGTTTTTATTTAACTTTCTTGCAATAATACTCAGAAAAAATTATCTTTACTTTTTATGACGGCAGTAACACTTTCAAACATGAAATACAAAAATTACCATGCATTTTGGGGGGTACCTGAAATGAGTGTTTTCGATTTTTTGAAAATTTTATTAAACAAAAAAATTAAATCTTACTATTTTATAGCAATGGATTATTAAATGCATCCTAAGGCTTAAATATTTAAAAAATTGGGGATATCCATCGACTCAATTTTTTTTTGGAGTCATTTGACTCCTTGAAATCTGCAAAACTCAAATGACTCCAAAAAAAAATTGAGTCGATGGATATCCCCAATTTTTTAAATATTTAAGCCTTAGGATGTATTTAATAATCCATTGCTATAGAATAGTAAGATTTAATTTTTTTTGTTTAATAAAATTTTCAAAAAATCGAAAACACTCATATCAGGTACCCCCCAAAATCCATGGTAATTTTTGTATTTCATGTTTGAAAGTGTTACTGCCGTCATAAAAAGTAAAAATAATTTTTTCTGAGTATTATTGCTAGAAAGTTAAATAAAAAATATTTTATTTTTTTTATTTCTACAAAATTTACATTTTTTTAAGTTTTTTCAAAATTTGGCCATTTTGGCTTTTTCTCGAAACTTTGACCTCCTTGCGCCTCGGGTTAATTTTATCCGATTTAGCTCAAATTCTTACACAATTATTTTAACATCAAATGGCACAAAAATCCGCTGCGCGCTCCTCGAAATTCCAAAAAAAAATAAAATAAAAAACCACCCTAATGTACATGTGAACTATGACATTTTCAAGTATTAAGCTTTTATAACATTTACTTTGCGTAAGTTTTTATTTTGCAGCATCAGTTTGCTATCGAGTTACAGGTTAGGGTTGCCATTTAGAATTCTTTTAAAATTAGAAATAGTAACCACAATCAGGTTAAACGCAAAATTATTAAAGCTGTTTGGTTATTGTAAGATTTAAAGTCTTCTGAAAAAATCTTAAAGTAAGCCTAGCACGAATGTAACCAGTCCAGTTGCCATAACATGGCAACTCTTTTATTCACAATTAGTATATGTTGACGTCTGTATGTCGTTGCTCGTGACTACAGTTTGTGTGGGGTTTTTTTTAATAAGAATAATACCATCTATGTGGAAGTAGCACTAGCAAATAAAATTATACATTGTTGCTACTAATAGTTGCAACAGACACTTTACATATTAGGGTAACACAAATATTGACTTTTTTTTTCAAATTTCATCGATATCGGGAATTTTAAGCCCAGTTCGACTCAGCTATGGTCAGTAGACTGGCATTTTTTTAACTTTCGATTTTACCAAGTGTCTGGCCAATTTTTTAAATTCCTAGGTCTAAAACTTATGTGGTGCAAATTTGAGGTCAATCGGATTAAATTAATCCGTGGCGCCCGGCAATCATAGTATTGGATTTTTGAGAAATTAAAAGAAAAAAAAATTCTTTCGTTACACCATATTTGTTACGGTGAGCACGAATATCAAATAAAATTTAAAATCGGTCGAACGGCTTTCGAGATATTGCCATTTGAAATTTGTAAAAAATGGCGGATTTTTCCTACGTTCAAGAAATTAAAAAAACAAGTAGAAAAGTTAAATTCGACTTTGCCGAATCTATGAATACCCTCCACAGTGCCTTTTTTAAAGGAAAGTACTTTTTTAAAGTGAAAAAAATTAACAAATTTGATTAGAAATATTTTATTTTGAGTAAAAAACTCTTTTCTGTCATTTTAAAAAAAAAATACTATTTTTTTTTTGAGTGTAAAATATTTTTCGAGTGTAAAGATTTTTTTTACTGTAAAAATATTTCTAAGTGGATGCACGTTAGGGTTGCCAGACGGCCTGGAATGGCCTGGATTATCCAGGTATTTGAGGTCTGGTCCAGTTTCCAGTTAAAACATAATTTGTCCAGTTGAGGATTTTCATAATTTTAACAATTATTTTTTTTATTAAATATTTTTTAAAATTTTTTGGGACTACTTTTTGAATAAAACATTAATCATAAATAGTGCTGCCAACTTTTTTTTGGAGAAATCGTCAATTTAAAAAAAAAAATCGTCAAGTTGAAAAAAAATTTGTCTTCAAAAAATCGTCATGACAAAAATACGCTTATACTAAAAATGTTAATACCCCAGACCACTCCAGAGTGAAAAGAAGTTTCTGTTGATGTTTGTAACTATCCAAAATATTGGTGGTCCTAGACCTACACTCTAATCAATTTTCATGTAAATTTACCCTGTTTATAGTAGGTAACTATTCTCCTACTATAAACCGTGTAAAAATACATGTTGTGTTTAAAGTGATAGACACAAAGTATGTAAACGTACATATTCATGTGTCTACAAAATGTTTCGGAACAAAAATGTTTCAATAAATTTTACGGTGTTTGTGTGTAAACATAAATTTTAATTTAGTAAACTTAAAATAGAAATGCCTGAAAATACATGAAAATTATGTGCATATACATTGAAAATGCTTTTTATAAAACCACACTAACTCTTCAAAATTTAAATATTAAAAAACAAGAAATTTATTTTTAAATGATGTTTTATTTAAAATAAAAATTTTAATAAAGGCTTAAAACAATCTTAAAATTTAATAAAAACGCTAAGACTACGTAAAAAAAATTAGATTAAACAAATAAACAATTAAATTACCAATGTTGCTGAAATAATTTTATCTTTTAACTAACTCTTGCTAAGATCTAACAACTTTTCTATAAAATATTTCCCAGAGTCCGAAATTTTTTTTTTAAACCTTTTTTAATATCAACAAGAGTGTTAAATTTGGCTGTGCCGAATCTTTTATACCATGCAGATTTTGAAACATTTTTTTTTTATAGAAAAACCTCTTAGATTCTGACACATTTTTCTATAGAAAAATTCTCGTATTCTGATACATTTTTTCTATAGCAAAATTCTAAAATTTTGAAAAAAAAAATTTATAGAAAAATATTAAAATTCTGAAACATTTTTTTCTATAGAGGATTTCACAGATTCTGAGATATTTTTTCTATAGAAAAATTCTCAAATTTTGAAAAAATGTCTCGGAATTTGAGACAAAATTTCTCAGAATTTTAATGAAAAAAATTTTTAAAAATCTGAAAATTTTTCTGTAGAAAAAATCTTTTTTTCTATAGAAAAATTGTCCCAAAATCCGAGAACATTTCTATAGAAAAAATGTCTCAGAATCTGAGAAATCTCCTCTAGAAAAAATGTCTCAGAATTTGAGAATTTTTCTGCAGAAATAATGGTTCAGAATATGAGAATTTTTCTATAGAAAAAAATGTCACAATATTTGAGAATTTTTCTAGAGAAAAAAAAGTCTCAGAAGCTGAAAATTTTTCAATAGAAAAAATGTTTTAGAATGTAAGAATTTTTCTATAGAAAAAACGTGTAAGAATGTAATAATTTTTCTATAGAAAAAATGTGGAAGAATCTCACACTTTTTCTATAGAAAAAATGTTTCAGAATCTGAGACGTTTTCTATAGAAAAATAGTCTCAGAATTTGAGAATTTTTCTATAGAAAAATAATCTCAGAATCTGAGAATTTTTCTATATAAAAATAGTCTCAGAATCTGAGAATTTTTCTATATAAAAATAGTCTCAGAATCTGAGAATTTTTCTATATAAAAATAGTCTCAGAATTTGAGAACTTTTCTATAGAAAAATATTCTCAGAATCTGAGAATTTTTCTATAGAAAAATAATTTCAGATTCTGAGAATTTTTCTATAGAAAAATAGTCTTAGAATCTGAGAATTTTCCTAAAGAAATATAGTCTCAGAATCTGAGAATTTTTTTATAGAAAAATAGTCGCAGAATCTTATAATTTTTCTTAATAAAAATATTCTCACAATCTGAGAATTTTTCTATAGAAAAATAATTTCAGATTCTGAGAATTTTTCTTTAGAAAAATAGTCTTAGAATCTGAGAATTTTTCAATAGAAATATAGTCTCAAAATCTAAGAATTTTTTTATAGAAAAATAGTCGCAGAATCTGAGAATTTTTCTATAGAAAAATAGTCTTAGAATTCGAGAATTTTTCTATAGAAAAATAGTCTCAGAATCTGAGTATTTTATTTTAGAAAAATAGTCTCAGAATCTGAGATTTTTTCGATAGAAAAAAAGTCTCAGAATCTGAAAAAATAGTCTCAGATTCTAAGAATTTCGATAGAAACAATTTCTCAGAATCTGGGAATTTTTCATATGAAGTACATTGACCTACACTTGGTTCTAGGGGATTAGGATTTTTTTCAGCATGTCCCCCTTTTGGCTGTGTGACTAAGAAGATGACCCCAATGTTGCCGCCGTTCTTCATACCACAAAACACCCATGGCAATTTAATTTTATTTTTCTGTACGATTTTTTTTTTAGAGGTATTGAAGATTCCGCACATCAGAATTTAAAGCTCTCACTTGTTGAGCTTTTTGATCCATAATGCTGCCGAATACTGAAAAACCCTCTGAGTAACAGCTTATGCGTTATTTCTTCCTTGCATATAGAGATATAGCAATGGATGAATGTTTTCCTATTGGTTTCAAATTTTTAAGAAAATTTTGATGTAAATTGTTGCTCCATATTTTGACTTTAATATTGGTTTCCTAAAAAAATTAAGAAATTTAATAAAATTATACAATGCTAATTTTTAGATTAAAAATTTGAACTAAATAAGGTCCTCACACGTAAAACAGGGTCTTTATAGAAACCACAACTCCATCATGTGCGAAACTATCAAAAAAAATGCATTTACTTACCAAGAGAAGCTGATATTATTGTATTTAAATCCTCAGTTGCAAGCTGTTTTGGGCTTTATTGAATTTTTTAATTTTAATAATTTTTCTAAAAAGTTTTGACAATTTCCTTAATACTATGTTAAATTATGTACGATTACATATTTTGTGTTTGAAACAAATTTTACATAGAAAAACTTTATATTTAAAGTGGAAGTGTTTATGATCTTATAAACATGTTTCACAAAACACGATATACTATACTTTGCGTGTAATTCTTTGCAAATAAATATGTAACTATTTGTTTTACACACTACGTGTTTATGTATGCGCTTTTTCTGTAAATATACATGAAAATTTACTAACTTAATAATAGTAAAGTTACATGCATTTTTTAGAGTGTATCTTTAAGTCGCAATTATCAATTAATTGATCTGGAATTTGGAACTTAAGAAAAGTTTAAGGCCCAAGGCCGAAGATTATTGAAATTGATTTTTTGTGCGTAGTCCCCATATTAAAATTCCTCCCGATATTGGTGCTTTTTAAATTTAACGCACCGATTTGCATTAAATGAACAAAAACTTACCACTCACTTCTAATAACAAACTAATCCATTTTTCAATTAAAAAACTTTTTTTTGAATTTTTAACTTTTCCTGTCTTTTCCCCAAAATATTGACATTTTTGTAAAAAAAAAAATAATTTTTTTTTTTTAGTGTAAAATTTTTTTTGAGTGTAAACTTTTTTTCGAGTGTAATTTTTAAGTTACCAATGCTTTTAAAAATAAACAAGTTTAAAAAGCATTGCTTTAAAACTAAACAAGTTTAAAAAGCATTGCTATGTTACCACCAATGTTTTTAAAACTTGTTTACCACGTGGCATTTAAGATGAACCCAATCTGAAATTCGGGGTTTTGTTTATAACTTTTGAACCACTAGACCGATTGAGCTGAAATTCAATACCAAACAGACCTAGGGAACAGCAAATATACATGCCACATTTCAGCAGTCTCATTATTGTCTTTCGAAAGTTATCGTGTTTTTTATCTCGTAAATTCGCGAAAAAGGCTTGCTCATAACTTTTGAACCACTGGACCGATTTGGCTGGATTGCAATACCAACCTGACCAGGTAAATGACCAACATATATGCCGAAATTCAGTAGCAAAGTCTGTAAAGTCTTTCAAAAGTTAGAAAACACTACGGACAGACAGACAGACGGACGGACGGACGGACATAGCTAGATCGACTTAAAATCGATCGAGGATCATGAATATATATAGTTTATGGGGTCCTAGACCAATATTTCGATGTGTTACAAACAGAATGACAAACTTATGTATACCCTCTATCACTAGAGTGGAGGGTATAAAAATTATCAAAATCATTTTGCCTTGACACTTTCATACACTCAAAATAAATTCTCTGTCCAATCAGCAGAAAAATCTGCTGAAAATACACCCATTTTGAGCCATATGAGAAATCTGCTGATTTTAGCAGACACGGTTTGCTAAATATCTGTCATAAGAAGTGAATAAATATAACAAGAAAAAAAAAACATACGCCGCCAGCCAGCATCGAACTCGCCACCTTCCGATTTGAAAGTACACTTCTTAACCACTACGCTACGGAAGCTTATACTTTTATCTGGCGTTTTAATTATTAAACATGTGTGTTGTTCGACAGTAGAGAAATCTGATTTTAGCAGAAATATCTGCTGATTTTAGCAGAAAAAATCTGCTGATTTTAGCAGAACAATCTGTTGATTTGAGCAGAATAATCTGTTGATTTCAGCAGAACAATCTGCTGATTTCAGCAGAGCAATCTGCTTTTTTTATATAAAAAAATTTCTTGAAAAAATAATGAAATTCAACAAACAAAATCAGTATAAACATAGTAAAATGTCTGATATTTTCTTAAACTGAATGACAGAGATTTTAGTAAAAATATACTTCTCAGCAGAACAATCTGCTAAAAGATTGCTAATTCAAATTGAAAGTCGTTTTACAGATTTTTTGACAGAGTTTTTCTTTTGAGTGTAGAGCTTGATCCAGTCTTTTATTTAAACATAATTTAAGCCAAATTCGATTATTTTAACCCGTGGCGTCCATCGATCAAAGTTTTAGCTTAATAAAAACTTTTCACCAAAAATTCGAAACTTTTATCGAAGGGCGCCACGGCTTAAAATGATCGGATTTGGCTCAAATTAGGCTTAAATGAAAGATTGTCTCAAGCTCTATGAAAGTGTCAAGGCAAAAGGATTTTGAGATTTTTTTTTTTTAATTTCTTGAACGTAGGAAGAAACCGCCATTTTTTTTACAAATTTCAAATGGCGACAAGCTGTATGAAGGGGTCAAGATAAGAACATTTTTAGATTTAAAAAAAAAATTTCTTAAACTTAGGAAAAATCCGCCAATATTGCAATTTTTTTGACAAATTTTAAATGGCGATAAATCAGCATGCCAAAATTAATAAAAATAATACATCGCAAGATATTTCTTTTATTTTTTAATTTTCAAAAATCCAAAATTTTGGTGGAAATTTTCCAATAGACAAAAACGTTTATCGAAGAACGCCATGGGTTAAAATGATCGGATTTGGCTCAAATTTATTTTAAATGAAAGATTGTCTCAAGCTCTATAAAAGTGTTAATGGAATGAAATTTTGATACTTTTTTTACAAAATTTTTTGAACGTAGAAAAAACCGCCATTTTTAGCAAATTTCATATAGCGATATTTCGAAAACCGTTCGACCGGTTTTAAAACTTTTTTGATATTTGTGCTTAGGGCATCAAATTTAATAAAAATTATGTGTCAAAAGATACATTTATTTTTTATTTTATTATTTAATTATTTTTTAAAAATGCAAATCTTTGACCGCCGGGCTCCATGGGTTAATTTATTCCGATTTTTCCTCAAATTGGTACCACATAAGTTTTAGGCCTAGTAAAATAATGCCGGGACTTTGAAAATCGGAGAAAACAATTTTTGTCGTATAGAAAAATGCTAGTCTAATGGGCAGTCGACTAACAAGGAAGGTCTTTTACAGGGCACCCACCGATTGTCCGGAAACTTGAATATGGGAATGAGGGGGGCAAAATAAGAGTTACCTGTTTTTTTAGCTTTCATATGCCCAAGTTTCGGGACAATCGGTGGTTGCCCTGTGAAAGACCTTCCTTGTAAGTCTTGCAAAAATGACTAAAATAAATAAATTTAAAACATAAAAATAATTTTCTTGGAAATAGTTGTATGAAAATATGTACCATAGTTTTAATAAGTAAAGGAATAATAACCTCGAGCTAGAATAAACCAACTTAAAAAAATAAAAGTTTTGGATCAAAAAAAAAATTTTTTTATAAAAAAAAAATTTTGATAAACAAAAAAACTTGATGAAAAAAAAGTTTTTGAAGAAAAAAAAAAAAATTTGAATGAAAACAAGTGAGAATGTTAAATTCGGCTGTACCGAATCTTTAATACCCTCCAAAATGTAAAAAAAAAATAAAAAAAAAAAAAAAATTGTCAGGGGCGTTTGTTTTGGGGGGGGGGTGGGGTGATGGGAGTCAGTGGGGGACGTTTAGAACACTTTCCCATCCCGATAAATATAACAAATCCCAGCAGAAATTTTGCTGAACTGGCAGCAGCTTTTGGAAAGGAAACTCGAGTGAAGGAGCGCATCCAAACCTGCTGAATTCATGCATGATTCTCTAAGGCGATGTCACACTTTAGAGCGCTAGTTGGATACACCGAAAAAGCGCTTTTAAGATGCTCTGAATTCATATCTCTTTAGAGCGCTGAAAAAATAGCTATAAAGATGCAGCGAATTCATGTTTTTTTTTAGAGCTATTTAAGCAGAATAAAGATGTAGCACATTTGACTATTTCTGAAATACAAATTACAAAATCTGAAATACAATTGACTATTTCTGAATACAATTTGAAAATCTTAAATGCAATTGACTAATTCTGAAAATCAGTTGACTCCCTGCAAGCATTAGGAAGAAATATCGCCTAAGGGATCTAATTACATTTAAAAAATTTCCAATTATATTTCGAAAATTTCAAATTATATTTCAGAAACTTCCATTTATATTTCAGATATTACCATTTATAACCAAAAAATGTTTAATTACATTTCAAAAATTTTCAATTATATTGGAAATTTTTGTAATATAATTGGATATTTTAAATATAATTAGAGGGTCTAAAATATGATTAAACATTTTTTGTAATATAATTTGTATTTTCTGAAACTAAAGTGGAAATGGTGTACTCAATTTTTTTTTTCATTCAAAATGTGTTAAAGGTGCTATGATTGAAACACTCTTTACAGCGCTGATTAATGCGCAATAATGATGCTGTGAAATCATGTGTCTTTGTCCAAAACTCATGGTTTTTTATTCAAAAAGTGTTAAATATATTTAAAAGGAAAGCATGTGTGAAATTTTATCAAAATATAATTTTATATTTTAAGTTTTATTTCAAAAATCTTAACAAAAAATTTATATTTTTCCCCCTTACTTTTACTGTATCCTCAAGAGCGCTCTTTGGATGCGCTTCGGTATGCTATAAAAAGATGCTGTGTCGCCAAAATCTCGATTTATTTTTGCTGGGATGTGTCATTTATTTAACAAAAATACAAAAAAAAACATGTAAAAAAGTGTATTTTTTTCAGAGGTTGGTTCAGTTCTTCAAGGGGGAACTTTTTTCCCCCTGAGCCGATTTTGCCCATTTACGAACTTAACCTGCCTAGGACCATAAGACATATTCATGCCAAATTGCAGGAGGCTAGCTCTTTTATTTTGGACTGTATCGTGCCATCTACAGACAGACGGACGGACGGACGGACATTCACAGAATGTCTTAGAATCGATCATGGATCAATAATATATATACTTTATGGGGTCCCCGACCGATATTTCGATGCGTTACAAACGGAATGACAAAGTGAGTATACCCCCATACTGTGGTTGGAGGGTATAAAAATATTAATGGACAAAAAAAATTTATAAAAAAAAAAGTTTTTGAAGAAAGAAAACATTTTTTTGAAAAAAAATATTTCTGAAGAAAAAAATTTCTTTTTTAATAAAATAAAAACTTTCTATAGAAAAAAAGTTTTTTATAAAAAAAAAAAATTGGATAAAAAAAAGTTTTTTTTATAAAAAATCAGATGTAAGGATAAAAATGTTTTTAATAAAAAAAAGAATGTTAATAAAAAAAAATTTTTTTTGATAAAAATGTTTTTTGAGGTGCACAAAAATATTATGAAAAAACCATTTTTGATGAAAAATAATTAAGTTACGCTTAACTCACCAGCTGGTGAAAGTTTTTTTTTTATATTTACCAGCAGGTGAATTATTATTATTCAAGTTAATTATTGAAACTTTTTGATTTTAGGAAAATGAAAGTAGTAATTCTCATTTTCTTTTTTTTTGTCGTTATTTTATATAGTCAAACTAAGGTGGCGTTCTGCGTCAATTGTAAAATTAGAAAGCAGCGTTTAAACATTATCATGTTAAATAAAAATAAAAATACTTTTTGTTAGGGCCAAACTTTAATAGCCCAGCGGCACGGGATTAAATAGTCCGGTATCGCTAAAAATTTGAATATAGAGTTTTTAGACCAAAAGGAACCATTATTTGAAATTCAAAAAAACATTACTCGTGCCACCCTAATACGCATGCATACATACACACTAGGGTGGAGCAAATATATCTTTTTTCGAATTTCGAAAGTTGCCTTTTGGGGTCGATATTAACCCACAAAAATATTGGACCCTTGAAAATTGGAAAGTCCTGAACAAAGTGAACAATTTTTTTTTCGAACTTTTTTATACCCTCCACTCTAGTGATAGAGGGTATATATAAGTTTGTCATTCCGTTTGTAACACCTCAAAATATTGGTCTAGGACCCCATAAAGTATATATATTCATGATCGTCGATCGATTTTAAGACGATCTAGCGATGTCCGTCCGTCCATCCGTCTGTCCGTCTGTCTGTTGAAAACACGCTAACTTTTGAAAGACTTAACGAAGGCTCCTGAAGTTTGGCATATATGCTGGACATTTACCTGGTCAGGTTGGTATTGTAATCCAGCAAAATCGGTCCAGTGGTTCAGAAGTTATAAGGAAATGAGTGAATTTCGGCATGGGTTTTTCTGGAATTTATGAGATAAAACACACGGGAACTTTCAATCGACAATTCGGAGGGTGCTGAAGTGTCTCTTGGCCAGTTTGTTTTAAATTTTAGCTAAATCGGTCCAGTGGTTCAAAAGTTATTAGCAAAACCGTGAATTTCAGATTAGTTTCACCTTAAATTCACGTGTTGAAAACCCGTTAAACATGTTTTAAAAACATTGGTAAGTCACAAAAAAATTTTACAAGGTATTTTTGTCACTTACAAATATTTTTACACTAAAACAAAACAAAAAAAAATACCCTAAAAAAATTTTACACTCAAAAAAAATTTTACACTAAAAAAAAACATTAGTAAATTATTATTTTTTTTTTTTTAAAAATATTAAAAAAAGTTTTTTTACACAAAATAAAATATTTGTAACCAAAAATTTTATTTTTTTCACGTTAGAAAATTTACTATCATTTAAAAAGGGCATTGTGGAGGGTATTCATAGATTGAATATTGTTTTTGTTTAAAATATTAGTTTATATTTGGACATTACAGAAAAAGTGTTTTTATGGTAAATTTTTTTTTTTATGGTAATTTTTTTTTTTGTTTCTTGTTTTGCAAAAAAAAATAAATTTATTTAGTTTTTAACTGAAAATATAACGTAATATTAACTTGGGAGAAAGTTGGCATCACTGAAAGTGTAAAGTGTTAATTTTTTTTGGCTCCTGAATTTTTTTAAAAAAATTAAAAAGAAAATAATAAAATTACTGACTTTTTTTTTAGTCTTATTGTCAAAAGTGAATTTTTAAATTGTGAATTGAAATTTAAAATCAAGTAAGTAAACTGAATTCCTTATTAAATTCTTTAATTCGTGGACTGCAAGTTAAGATTTGCGGGGAGACAGGATAGGAGGAATCTTTTTCTTTTTGTCTTATTACACACACACAAGCTCAACTGTTTTAAACTTTTTGTTGTTTTATTTTACATTGCTGTAATACAACAAATTGTATCAGTTTTTATTATTGTATTACCACTATTATTGAGTTGTTTTGTGTGTGTTTTATTTTTTTTTATTTTTTTTTTGATGATAGAAGGATTTCTCTTGTCTGCCTTGTTTGTTGATCTTTTTGCTGTTTTATGAATATCATGTATTTGTAAATGATCAGCTGTTGCATGTATATGTATAACAGCGTGACTCATAAATGAATTTTATATATACAGAGTGACTCATATTATCATACATTGAACAGGGTGACTCACATAAAATTAATATTGAACAGGCTGATTCATATCAAATTAATACTGATTTTTCCACACTGAGAGAAACAATATAGTATAAAGTACTTTAAATTAGGCTTTTATATTTTATATGGACTAAAATTAAGGACAAACGTAATTGAACAATTGTAATAAGGAAAAGGAAACTACATTGTAATACTTATTAAAGGAAAAGGAAGGAAAGGAAAAAGAAGAAAATAATTAAATAATCTGACATATAAAAACGTAAATAAATAAAACAGGATAGAAAGTCTGTCCGTAATTTTACCATTCAGCTCGCTTACCAGGAATATTAGTTTTTGAAACATGAAGTGGACGATATTTAACTGGCTAGGGCATAGTTTTTGTTTTTTTTGCGTCCTTATCATTTTACTTTCTTTTTTATTCTAAGAATGAGCACTATATCGGACTCAATCACACTCAACGGCAGCAATGACCTAGGGGACATCGATGATGCATGCTCTCTCACGTCATCTGTCGCATCTGGCACGTCCATAAAAAATGCCCGTAGGAACATAAAAGTTCTTAGTCGTAAGAGCAATCTAACAAGCAGCGAAAAAAGTCGGCTAGCGCGTGCTTTAACGATTGTTGAGGAAAATGAAAGACCTAATAAAACTTTGGTGGCTGGTAGCGATGACAGGTCTCTTGCAAGTGCCATGGATAAAATCCTGGTGAATGGCGAGGGTTCAAATAGAGCAGGTTCAAGCTTTAATACGATAAAGCAAGCCCATCTTTCTGTTGAAAGACAGAGGATGAAAATGGGTAAAGATGATGATATTAAAAAAGCTAAGATAATCATAGAAGAATGGAACAGGAAAAATGCACAAATTAAAGAAGTAAAACATAACCTGACTACGGCAGTGGTATCTACAGTCCAATCCGATTGTGAGTCCGCTACCTTACCGACTAATCCTTCACATCGAAACAGTTCTAGTCCAGTCCAACCTGGTTGCATGAGCCAACCCGTTCTGAGATCAGAGTTTGGACTGGCAGGAAATGCTTCGGGCACAATGGATATAGGGAATGCTGACACGACTGGCCAATCCGCCATGAACTCAGTAAGCCATATACCCATAAAGCATTGTGAGGATAAAAATGATTTTTCAGTGAAGACAAAGCTAGGTGAACGCATCAATAAGTCTCCTTCTGTGAAAATAGACCGGGCACCTCTTGATGCGAACACTACTGGAGTTATGGAAATTGATCGCTCTGACACGATTGGCCAACCCGCCTTGAAATCAGAAAATACAATTTTCATAAAGCCAAGCAATCGATTCACACAGGAAAGTAATTTGTTGCACTCTGAGCGTATCGGTATCATCAATAATCCCCTAGCTAGTCAGATAGGCCAAACCGCCGTCAACTTAGCAACGGGACCAATTGATGATACAGTAGGTACACCAATTGGAGGAGGTGTTGGCACGACTGACCAATCCGCCATGAACCCAATGCAATCTTCATCTGGTGAACCAGGCAAAGGGACAACAAATTACGATTCTAATGAAAAACGCAATCGTACCTTGGACACACAATCACCTGAGGATAATATCCGAAAAAAAGTAAAAAACAATTTCGAAAACAAAGATTGTATTCAGGTGGTTGTAATGGATAGAGGCCAGCCTGATGGTCGTATTGACCAAGAAAAATGGACGATATTGGAAAATCGCCTACAGCTTTGTATCACCGAATGTATCAGGGAAGGTAATGCCTTGCCTCCTTTCTTCGGTAATATTCAAACCAAGGAGGGATACAAACTGTTAAGCTGCAAAAATGAAGAAACTTTGAACTGGCTCAACGAGACCCTGAGAAAGCTAACGGGCATTTGGGACTGCGCTGATTTACATACTAGGCCAGTTGAAGACTTAAAAAAGAGGCCAAGGATACGTATTTTCGTGACAGGTCCTATTATACCAAGAACGAGACTTGTAGAGATGTTACGAGCGCAAAATAGCCACAACTACCCGACAGGTGACTGGGATATTGTGTTCATGGACAACCCCACGCAACATGGACAGGCGGTGACTATTGCGATAAACGAGGGCACCGAGAAACTGCTGGAAAAGTACTCATACGCAATAAGTGTTGGACTCAGCTGTGTCGTTGCTAGACCTGTTACTAGGAGGGTTGAAGATAGATCTCGGGTAAGTCATGGAACTTAAAGTAGTTCAAATCAATCTTCATCACTGTATTGAGGCCTCGGCTAATTTAATCCTCCATTTAAATAGGTACAACATCGACGTAGCACTCGTTCAGGAGCCGTGGATCACGAAAGAAGGAATTAGTGGACTCGAGCATTCTGATTATGTAACTTTTTGTAGCAAAAACAATGAAAATAAATGCAGAACTTGTATTCTGATAAAGAAAATTCTTAAGTGTATTCAATTGAATCAATTTACAAATGGCGACCAGACAGTTATAAGACTTGACTATGCGGACCGGTCTATTATTATATCATCAGCGTATTTTCCTGGTGATGATAATACGGATCCTCCCCCTACTATTACAAGGACTTTAGTACAGTATGCTGCGCTGCATAGCACCGAAGTTTTGATAGGGTGCGATGCTAATGCACATCATGAACTATGGGGAAGTACTGACACGAACAAAAGAGGACTAGACGTCTTGGAATTTATTATTGAGAACAATTTGACTTTAGGGAATATAGGCTCGGATCCAACTTTTGAAACCAGGAATAGGAAGGAAGTTTTGGATCTGACACTGGCTAGCCAAAAGGGTGAATTGGAGATAAAAAATTGGAAAGTATCGAATGAAATATCGTTTTCGGATCACAAATATTTGGAATTCAGTATAAATATCAGGAAGACGCAGAAGATAGCTGCTTTTCAAAATCCGAGGAGGATAAACTGGAATATCTTCGAGGGTAGTGTACGCGAATCAAACATATGGACCAGAAGGGAAATAGAGAATTCAAACGATATAGACGACTCGGTAAGGGAAATCGAGAACTCACTTAAAAAAGCATTTGGTAAATCTTGCCCGACAAGTAGAAGCAGAGGAAAAAAACAGCAGCCATGGTGGAGCGAGGACCTAAAAACACTGATGAAAAGAACTAGGAAGGCATTAAATGATGCAAGAAGACAAGATACTGACGAACTATGGTCTGAATATAAGACAATTAGAAAAGAATTCAAGAAACAAATAAGAAAATCCAAAAGAGAAGTTTATACGAACATGCTAAATGATATCGAAACCATAAAAGACACATCAAGATTGCGAAAGCTGATGTCAAAACAGGAACATGTACCAGGAAATTTGAAGTCTATTGATGGTACTTGGACAGCTTCAGCGAAGGACACTCTTGAAATGTTATTCAGGACCCATTTCCCGGAATGCAACCTGGATCCTGGTCAACTGGATAAGCCAGACGAATCAACACATGTCTGGCAATTACGGAGTGTGGACTTCGTTACAGAGGAAAAAATTGAATGGGCAATCGGTTCTTTTGGACCATATAAATCTCCAGGAGTGGATGGTATTTATCCCATAATGTTACAAAGACTGGTGAAAACCATCACACCGCTCCTAAAACAGATTTATACATCTTGCCTTAGGCTATCCTATGTGCCAAAGAGATGGAGGGAAGTTAAAGTTATTTTCATACCCAAGGTTGGTAAGATACAACACAGCAGCGCTAAGGACTATAGACCAATCAGTCTATCATCGTTCCTACTAAAGACACTGGAGAGGATTCTGGACTACCACTTGAGAAATAGTATGAGTGCAGGGGAGCTCTCTGAAAACCAGCATGCATACACAAAGGGTAAATCAGTGGAATCAGCCCTGCACGAGCTGGCAATGAATATCGAGGAAACCATAAACTATGGCGAATATACTCTGGCATGCTTCCTGGATATTGAGGGAGCATTTAATAACATAAAATCTCAGGCAATAGAGGAAGCGTTAACACAGTCAGGCAATGACCCAATGGCGAATCATTGGATAATGAAAGTTCTCAAGAACCGTATAATTGAGGCGGAAATTGGAGGGGCATCAGTGAGAGCGATGGCAACTAGAGGCACTCCCCAAGGTGGCGTCATCTCACCGACCCTATGGATTCTGGTTCTAAATGAGGCCTTGCTAGAACTCAGAAGGCACGGAGTTAGAGTAATAGCTTATGCTGATGACCTGGTGATTTTGGCAAGAGGGATATCACTGGACACCATATCCGACATTATGGAGCGTGCTCTCTCATCGCTCCACAAGTGGGCTACGGCCAGCGGGTTAGGTTTAAATCCACAGAAAACAGAAACAGTCCTCTTCACGAGAAGGAGAAAAATTGCTGAATTTCGACTCCCGCGCATGGGGGAAACATGTCTGACACTTTCGGACAGTGCTAAGTTCCTAGGTATAATCTTTGACAGGAAATTAAATTGGCTTGAGAATCTAAAGGAGAGAGTCAAAAAGGCGTATGCAGCTATGTATGGATGCCAGAAAATGATTGGGAACACATGGGGTCTTAAACCGAAGCTCATACACTGGATTTTCACGGCAATTGTAAGACCAACTTTGGCACATGGTGCAATAGTGTGGTGGCCTATTGTAGAAACGGCCACACACGCTGCATATCTGAACAAGGTGAATAGAGTAGCTGCCTTGAGTATTACTGGAGCGCGCAGGACGACATCTACACATGCACTGTGTAGGATTCTGGATTTACCATCTTTGGACCTATACATCCAGGAATACGCTCTTAGGACACAGCTAAGGCTGGCACAAAATCGTGTGCTAAGGGTGCGGGAATATGGCCACACAAAACTTATTCGAAATCATCGATATGAGAACTGTGTGACTGACTATATGACTCCCCATACTGTATGGGATGAGAGCGTGCAAATTGAAATACCATCTAGGGAATACTGGGAAAATCCACCTGGCGGGGAACATCAAATTGAGGTCTACACTGATGGATCAAAAATGCAACAGGGAACAGGTAGTGGAGTCTACTGTGAAAAACTGGGGATTGAATATAGCTTACGGATACAGGACGGCTGTAATATTTTTCAGGCGGAACTGTATGCAGTGTCGGAGGCTGCTAGACTCATTTCAATGAGACCGATCTACTCTAGTGAGATCATTATATACATTGATAGTCAAGCGGCTTTAAAGGCATTAGGAAATAGGAATATTCGATCTAGGGTAGTCAGCCGTTGTCGCCAAGAGCTTCAGGCTCTAATCGAACAACACTCTTTAAGACTGTGCTGGGTCCCAGGTCATAAAAATATTCCAGGGAATGAAAAAGCGGACGAGCTAGCTCGTATGGGCGCCATTCTACCATCCAACGCAATTAGGACCGATGTACATCTGGGCCTGGATGCTATTTACATGGAGATCAGGAAAAACTTTGAACGCCAAGAAGATTCAAGATGGGAATGCAGACATGACTGTATCCAAACAAAGGCTCTATGGACTCGCGGCGAAAATCGTGTTCAAAAAACGCTTTTACATATGGAAAAGGCAGATCTAAGGAAGTATGTAGGTATAATAACAGGCCACACCGGCTTGAAATGTTATTTGAAAAAGTTAAGATTAATTATGGATGACTTGTGCAGATGGTGCGGGGACGAAGAGACAGTGGAAGATTCACTCCATTATCTTTGTCAGTGCCCTGCACTATCTCGCACTCGATTTAATTGTTTTGGCTCTTATTTCTTTCAGAATGTGGAGGAACTAAGAGGGATCAGCCCGTGGAAGATGTTAAAATATATTAAGCTGAGTAAATTTGATGAGACGCATGTGTGGACTTAAATAGTCATGCTATGGGACAGGAAGACAGAAGAACGTGAATTAATGTATAGAGAAGCCCAACACCCCACCACAATCCCCCCTCCCCGCCCCCTTCAACACAACCCCTCTTCATGAGGTATCACTATGGATCAGGATCTGGTCTTGTGGACACTATGTCAACCTCTCAACCTAACCTAACCTAAGTCACAAAAAAATTTTACAAGGTATTTTTGTCACTTACAAATATTTTTACACTAAAACAAAACAAAAAAAAATACCCTAAAAAAATTTTACACTCAAAAAAAATTTTACACTAAAAAAAAACATTAGTAAATTATTATTTTTTTTTTTTTTAAAAATATTAAAAAAAGTTTTTTTACACAAAATAAAATATTTGTAACCAAAAATTTTATTTTTTTCACGTTAGAAAATTTACTATCATTTAAAAAGGGCATTGTGGAGGGTATTCATAGATTGAATATTGTTTTTGTTTAAAATATTAGTTTATATTTGGACATTACAGAAAAAGTGTTTTTATGGTAAATTTTTTTTTTTATGGTAATTTTTTTTTTTGTTTCTTGTTTTGCAAAAAAAAATAAATTTATTTAGTTTTTAACTGAAAATATAACGTAATATTAACTTACAAGGGAAGTCTCCCTAGTGTCACCCGCGGATCTTTATGGAATTGTTTTTATTTTGTAGAGCAGAAAAAATAAAGGGACACGTATTTTTTTTAGCGGCCCAAATTCATATTTAGGGGGTAAAACGGAGGGGGGAAGACAAGGCCATTTTTCAGTTTTTTTCGTTTATCTCCTATATTATGCAAAGAAACCTAGTCATGTTACATACCAAATGAAAGGTCTTTGAAAAACCTATCTGCGTGTGCTAAGAACGTGTCCAAACATGCACAACTTTTCGTCATATTGAGTAAAATACCAAAATTTTAGGACATTTTTGTTAATAAGTAAAAAAATATTAACTTCTTTGGTCCGTTGTTAGCACCACGAGATAGGTATTTTTAATTCCTTTAATCTGATACCACACATGCCTATATTAATTCTGTTTAAATAGGCGTAAGTCGTAAAAAACTGAAAAAATTCAATTTCCCCCCATACAAATCGACCCCCCTAAAAATGAGTTTGGGCCGCTAAAAAAAATACGTGTCGAATTAATTTTCGTTCTTAACAACATATCCAAATTTCGGAGGGTGACACCAGGGAGACTTCCCTTGTTAGTATTTAAAAGATGTAAATTTTTAAATATTGTATTATGTTGTTGGCCTTTTTACCGCAATTTCAAATTAATAAATTTTTTTAAGTTGTTTTTAAAGAAAATTTTTTTTAAAAATAAAAATTTTATAGACCAAAAACCATAACAACCTAACCTAACCTAATGTCCAAATATAAACTAATATTTTAAGCAAAAAAAAAGAAAAAGTTCGAAATTTTTTTTTCACTTTGTTTGGGACTTTCCGATTTTCAAGTCAAAAAAGAAACCCAAAGCATTGCCTTACAGGTCCAATTATTTTTTTGGGTTAATATCGACCCCAAAAGGCTACTTTCCCGACGTTTTCGAAATTGGAAAAAAGCAATATTTGCTCCACCCTTATACACACATATTTTATTCACGGTGATTATCTTTGGGTAACTTGTAGGGCTTAAATTGTTCAGAGACTCATGCAGCCAGTTTGGTTTTGTTGTTGTTAATTCTCAGCTGTACTAGCGCTGCTGGTAATGTTGCTGACTCGAAAATGCCATTTGATTCCCTTTTCAAAAAAATTCGCTGCAGGAATTAATTAAAATACTTGTCAAATAGCACACTCATATACACATTTGGGGAATTATTTTAAAACTGCCCAGTAACGTAAACTCGTATTTATGTGGAATCAGTTGGCTAATTGTTGGCTTTAAAGAAACTACAACGTTTTTAGATGCAATTCGGGCAAATAAGAAAATTATAGTTGGCCATAACTTACATTTAACAACCCCTAGTAAAATTTTATGAAAAAAATATTAGTGGAAATTTTTAACCCTTTAAACGTAAGTTTTAGTGGTGTTATATGTGAATTTTTGAAAAAAGGATTAAAATGACCCCTAAAAAGTAAAAACGTAAGTTTTAGTGGTGTTATATGTGAATTTTTGAAAAAAGGATTAAAATGACCCCTAAAAATGTGAACCAGAGGGTTAATATGTTCAAAGAAAAATAAAAACGTCATCAAATTAAATTGAAGACATCCAACAAAATTTTTTTATCCCAGAATTTTACAAGATTTTTACCAATAAAATTGTAAATTTACAAAAAAAAAAAAAAAACAAGAAAAACTGTCAAATATTGGTAAAATGGGATTTCGAGATGGATTTTTTGTGTGTACCTACATATCGCTCATTTACTTGTATAGTGTCATAACGCAAAATGTTTGATTTTACAGAAAACCTGTTTAAAGTTTCCAATTGAAACTTGTATTACATTGCAAAAGGCCCGTACATAGAAAATGTTAAAATGGCGTGTTCTCTTCTCAAAAGGTGAGTTTAGAAGATATTAATACGAATTTTTGACAAAATATAAAGCAGGATATAATAAATAATTCTGTATGGTTTACCCAAAAACGACATATTTTGAGTTATGACGCTATACAAGTAAACGAACGATATGTCGATCTACAATTGATGTCTCTACTAAATTATTACTCTATGGGTGTTTCTCCTATAAAAGTTGTGTAAGTAAAAATTTTTATGTTGCATAAGAAGATAACGGAATATGAAATAGAGAAAACATATTTATTATTTTGCATGATGACCTTGTAAGTGACTTGAATAAATGCAATTAATTTCCGTTTCCGCTTTAGTTCACTCACCATCAACATCTTTCAATTGTTTGTTTTGTAGTTGTATTATAACTGTTTTTTTTATGCCATTCTTAAGTATGAATTCCCTTACATATACAAACATACTTATAATGTGAATAATTTTCAAAACGGAAATTTATACATTTTGCTGACGTCATTTAGTGCATTTGGCTATTATTACACAAAAGGTACACGGAAGAAAAGTCTAAGACTTTTTTAAGAAAAATATCTCAGAATGTGAGAAATTTTCTGTAGGAAAAATATCTCAGCATCTGAGAGTTTTTCTATAGAAAAAATGTTTCAGAATCTAGGACTTTTTCTATAGGAAAAATGTTTCAGAATCTGAGAACTTTTTCTAAAGGAAAAATTCGGAATCTGAGAGTTTTTCTATAAGAAAAATGTCTCAGAATCTGAGAGTTTTTCTATAAGAAAAATGTCTCAGAATCTGAGACTTTTTCTATAAGAAAAATGTCTCAGAATCTGAGACTTTTTCTGTAAAAAAAAATGTCTCAGAATCTGAGACTTTTTCTACAAAAAAATGTCTTAGAATCTGAGACTTTTTCTATAAGAAAAATGTCTTAGAATCTGAGCCTTTTTCTACATAAAAATGTCTTAGAATCTGAGACTTTTTCTATAAGAAAAATGTCTCAGAATCTGAGATTTTTTCTATAAGAAAAATACCTCAGAATCTGAGATTTTTTCTATAAGAAAAATGCCTCAGAATCTGAGATTTTTTCTATAAGAAAAATGCCTCAGAATCTGAGACTTTTTCTATAAGAAAATGTTTTAGAATCTGAGAGTTTTTCTATAGGAAAAATGTCTCAGAATCTGAGACTTTTTCTATAAGAAAAATGTCTTAGAATCTGAGACTTTTTCTATAAGAAAAATGTCTCAGAATCTGAGAATTTTTCTATAAGAAAAATGTCTCAGAATCTGAGAATTTTTCTATAAGAAAAATGTCTCAGAATCTGAGAGTTTTTCTATAAGAAAAATGTCTCAGAATCTCAGACTTTTTCTATTAGAAAGTGTTTTAGAATCTGAGAGTTTTTCTATAGGAAAAATGTCTTGGAATCTGAGACATTTTCTATAAGAAAAATGTCTCACATTCTGAGACTTTTTCTATAAGAAAAATGTCTCGGAATCTGAGATCTTTTCTATAAGAAAAATGTCTCACAATCTGGGCCTTTTTTTATAACAAAAATGTCTCAGAATTTGAGATTTTTTCTATAAGAAAATTGTCTCAGAATCTGAGGCTTTTTCTATAAGAAAAATGTCTCAGAATCTGAGACTTTTTCTGTAAGAAAAATGTCTCAGAACCTGAGACTTTTTCTATAAGAAAAATGTCTCAGAACCTGAGACTTTTTCTATAAGAAAAATGTCTCAGAACCTGAGAAAGAAAAATGTCTCAGAATCTGAGACTTTTTCCATAAGAAAAATGTCTCAGAATCTGAGACTTTTTCTATAAGAAAAATGTCTCAGAATCTGAGACTTTTTCTATAAGAAAAATGTCTCAGAATCTGAGACTTTTTCTATAAGAAAAATGTCTCAGAATCTGAGACTTTTTCTATAAGAAAATTGTCTCAGAATCTGAGACTTTTTCTATAAGAAAAATGTCTCAGAATCTGAGACTTTTTCTGTAAGAAAAATGTCTCAGAACCTGAGACTTTTTCTATAAGAAAAATGTCTCAGAACCTGAGACTTTTTCTATAAGAAAAATGTCTCAGAACCTGAGAAAGAAAAATGTCTCAGAATCTGAGACTTTTTCCATAAGAAAAATGTCTCAGAATCTGAGACTTTTTCTATAAGAAAAATGTCTCAGAATCTGAGACTTTTTCTATAAGAAAAATGTCTCAGAATCTGAGACTTTTTCTATAAGAAAAATGTCTCAGAATCTGAGACTTTTTCTATAAGAAAAATGTCTCAGAATCTGAGACTTTTTCTATAAGAAAAATGTCTCAGAATTTGAGACTTTTTCTATAAGAAAAATGTCTCAGAATCTGAGACTTTTTCTATAAGAAAAATGTCTCAGAATCTGAGACTTTTTCTATAAGAAAAATGTCTCAGAATCTGAGACTTTTTCTATAAGAGAAATGTCTCAGAATCTGAGACTTTTTCTATAAGAAAAATGTCTCAGAATCTGAGACTTTTTCTATAAGAAAAATGTCTCAGAATCTGAGACTTTTTCTATAAGAAAAATGTCTCAGAATCTGAAACTTTTTCTATAAGAAAAATGTCTCAGAATAAAAACTTTTTCTATAAGAAAAATGTCTCAGAATCTGAGAGTTTTTCTATAAGAAAAATGTCTCAGAATCTGAGACTTTTTCTATTAGAAAGTGTTTTAGAATCTGAGAGTTTTTCTATAGGAAAAATGTCTTGGAATCTGAGACATTTTCTATAAGAAAAATGTCTCACAATCTGAGACTTTTTCTATAAGAAAAATGTCTCGGCATCTGAGATCTTTTCTATAAGAAAAATTTCTCACAATCTGGGCCTTTTTTTATGAGAAAAATGTCTCAGAATTTGAGATTTTTTCTATAAGAAAATTGTCTCAGAATCTGAGACTTTTTCTATAAGAAAAATGTCTCAGAATCTGAGACTTTTTCTGTAAGAAAAATGTCTCAGAACCTGAGACTTTTTCTATAAGAAAAATGTCTCAGAATCTGAGACTTTTTCTATAAGAAAAATGTCTCAGAATCTGAGACTTTTTCTATAAGAAAAATGTCTCAGAATCTGAGACTTTTTCTATAAGAAAAATGTCTCAGAATCTGAGACTTTTTCTATAAGAAAAATGTCTCAGAATCTGAGACTTTTTCTATAAGAAAAATGTCTCAGAATCTGAGACTTTTTCTATAAGAAAAATGTCTCAGAATCTGAGAATTTTTCTATAAGAAAAATGTCTCAGAATCTGAGAGTTTTTTTCTATAATCAGAACCTGAGTCTTTTTCTATAAGAAAAATGTCTCAGAATCTGAAAGTTTTTAAAAAAAAAAAAATGTCTCAGAAACTGAGAGTTTTTCTATAAGAAAAATGTCTCAGAAACTGAGAGTTTTTCTATAAGAAAAATGTCTCAGAATCTGAGAGTTTTTCTATAAGAAAAATGTCTCAGAATCTGAGAGTTTTTTTATAAGAAAAATGTCTCAGAATCTGAGAGTTTTTCTATAAGAAAAATGTCTCAGAATCTGACAAGGGAAGTATCTCAACCCTTATGAACCGATTTGCCTGAAACTTGAAATTTATATAAAAGAGACGATTTTAAGGTTGGGGTGTCTCGGCTTATCGGCCATATCAGTGTTTCAAAATTTTGTTGTCCCCTTATGAAACAATGTGGACCTCCGGGAAAATTTCGATAACTCCCGAACTAACAGGAATATCCTCTAGAGAAAAAAATACGTATCGACTTAAATTTAATAAAGATTATTTCGTATTCATATGGACATCGTAGGTCTATGTCTTCATATATATACCCCCCAAAATTTACACATTTTCATGAAAAAAGTATTTAACGAAGCCAAACTTTTACAAGGTTATGTCACCGTTGGATAGGCATTAAAAAAACGTTTCTTGTCATATGTAAACATCATATAGTTTCTTAGAAAGAAATGGCTTAAAAATCCAAAAAACAATTTTTTCGCCATTTTTTGACCCAAGTTTTGAACACCTAAATCCCTGATATGGCCGATAAGCCGAGACACCCCAGCCTTAGAATTGTCTCATTTATGTATATTTTACGTTTCATGCAAATCGGTTCATAAGGGTTGAGATACTTCCCTTGTGAGAGTTTTTCTATAAGAAAAATGTCTCAGAGTCTGAGAGTTTTTCTATAAGAAAAATGTCTCAGAATCTGAGACTTTTTCTATAAGAGAAATGTCTCAGAATCTGAGAGTTTTTCTATAAGAAAAATGTCTCAGAAACTGAAACTTTTTTTGTAGGAAAAATGTTTCAGAATCTGAGACTTTTTCTATAAGAAAATGTCTCAATATCTGAGACTTTTTCTATGTCTTAGAATCGAAGATTTTTTCTATACGAAAAATATCTCAGACCCTGATAATTTTCAAAAGCATTTTTGATTAGTGTAGTCCTAAGTCCGCAAATCCATCTATCCATTCAAAGTCAGTGACTTGTGTTTTTAAGTTGATTTTATTTGCAATAGTTTTCCTTAATAATCCTTCAGTTATTTTCCACTTCAGTTGAAATTTTCTTTTAACATTTATGAATGAATTGTAATGAAAATTTAATGCAATTCCATTCCATGTGTTTTTGTTTTTTAGTTCATAATTGTAAATTGTCAGCCGTACGATGGATGGGGGTGTTGTTGGCGGGTGGCAGGATTTAAAGCGATTTATGATGTTGTGTTGTTTAAATAATAAATATTTAAATTATTTAAGAAGATTATGGTTTTAATAAAATACGAGTTATTTAAGCTATTTACAATTACATTTCCATTTACTAAGAGGATGAGCATTTTAAAGTATGTTATTAAAAGTCATTTGGAAATTAAAAAGTTTTCTATCGAAGAATAATGCCTAAAAATTTTGGGATTTTGATTTTGCACTTTGTGTTAGCTTATACAATTTAATCATTATTAAAATTATTTTTTTTATATCCACGCCCCCAAAAGGATCTCCCCCGGAAAAAAGAAAATTTTTAATCACCTGGATTTAAATGCAGGACTTGAAACTTTTTCTGACAAAAATGCTTTATTTGTTATATAACTCTTACGTGAAGCAATAAAAAGATTTTTTTTTTTAAATCTTCAAATCTGAATGTTTCGAAAATGGAACGCCTGACGAAAAAATGTTATACGCTTGAAAAGTTTGGTAAGATGATTTGAAAAAAGGTAAAGCTCTATTTAGTTCATATACAGTCGAACTCGGTTATAACGAACTCGTTTATAACGAATCCTCGGTTAAAACAAACTAACAAGGAAAGTATCTCAACCCTTATGAACCGATTTGCATTAAACGTAAAATATATATAAAAGAGACAATTCTAAGGTTGGGGTGTCTCGGCTTATCGGCCATATCGGGGATTTAGGGGTTCAAAACATGGGTCAAAAAATGGCGAAAAAATCGTTTTTTGGATTTTTCAGCCATTTCTTTCTAAGAAACTATATGATGTTTACATATGAGAAGAAAGGTTTTTTTAATGCCTATCCAACGGTGGCATAACCTTGTAAAAGTTTGGCTTCGTTAAATACTTTTTTCATGAAAATGTGTATATTTTGGGGGGTATTTATATGAAGGCATAGAGCTACGATGTCCATACGAATACGAAATAATCTTTATTAAATTTAAGTCGACACGTATTTTTGCTCTAGAGGATATTCCTGTTAGTTCGTGAGTTATCGAAATTTTCCCGGAGGTCCATATGGTTTCATAAGGGGACAACGAAATTTTGAAACACTAATATGGCCGAAAAGCCGAGACACCCCAACCTTAAAATCGTCTCATTTATATATATTTTAAGTTTCAGGCAAATCGGTTCATAAGGGTTGAGATACTTCCCTTGTAAGTACTTATTATGGTCCCACGAACACAATTTCATGTTTATTTACCTTTTTATAACGAACTCCCATAAATATTTTGAAATTTGTGTCAATTATGTTAACCAAACTCACAAAAGGTTTATAATTTTTGGTTAATTTAAAATTTTGATAAAATTTATTTATATTTTTAATGTTTTCTTCTCAATAAGTAGTTTAAAAGTATCGAAAAAAGCATCAAATAACACAAAATTGGATCTATTTGTTTGGAAATAAAACTAGGATGATATAAAATACACCCCGCTTATAGCGAACTGTGCTTATAACGAACTATTTTTACTGGTCCCTCGGAGTTCGTTATAACCGGGTTTAACTGCATTTTGATCTTGGAAACAAATTTAAAATTTTTTGCAACTTTTTTGCAAATTCAATGTAACATTTCTGATAATGACACTTTTAGGTTACATCAGTGCTGTATGCTATGATTGAAATAACGAAACAAATAAATAACAATATTTTTAAAAAAATATTCAAATAAGCGATTATTTAAATATTTTGAAAATGAATAATATTTATTTGCTATTATTTAAATAACGAAAAATTTAAATAATTTTTTCTGATTGATTATTCAAACAAAAAAAAAAATAAATTTTTCTTATTATTCAACAAAAATTTTTGAATAATTTTGGTTATTCACAAAAATATCAAATAAATAACGTATTATTCAAACAAAAAAAATAAATATTCTTGAAAATATTGTGTTTGAAAAAGAAATGTATTTTTTTATTTTGTCATTTATTATACAGTGAAACATAAAATTATTCATACAAAATAGTTTTGTTTAAAATTAGCTTCTTTTAAAAAGTTTTATTTTTGAATTTTTAGGAGAATTGTTGTATAGAGAATGTTATTAAAACTATAAAAAGCCCAATTGAATTTCAGAAAAGCTAAGTTGTAATTTATAAAAAGTCAATTGAAATACAGAAAAGTTATGTTGTAATTCAGGAAATTCCAATTGAAATCCTTCTTTTCTGTCATCCTTCTCTCCCACTCTATTTTAAGCTTCACTGGTGATATTATTGTAGCTTTAATTTGAGGCCCCCAATTCATTATTAATACTCCTTCGCCAAGTCTATGATGGAGCATCAGGGGAGGGAGCCGGGGGACATTGAGGGAAACCTTCCCACTCGTGATAAATGTTAGCAAATTCATTTATTATAATTTTTACAATAAAGCAAGGATGGGTACCAATACCTTTTCAATACCAATACCCTTTAATAACAATTTTAATTGAAAACCAATACCGAAGAAAAACTAATACCTTTATTTGGGCGTGAGTTTGCGTGATTTAATTTTTGATTTTACTTATTTAATTAGAATTTTTTCATTTCCTGCAAAAAAAAAATTTAGCTGTTTTTTTTTTTTGTAAGAAAATTTGTTTGCGTGAGTGGAGCTTGCAAGACTCATGCGTGAGCGTGTTTGAATCTGGCGTGAGTTACGCGTGAGCGTGAGAAATTTTAATTTCAATCACGTGATTGTGAGTGAGTGAAAAAAATTGCGTTAGTGATTAGTGAGTGATAAGTTTTTTTTTGCGTGAGTGTGAGACAAAATCCACTCACGCGCCTATCTCTACTGTAAACGATATGTTTTTGTTTTTATCCTTGATCGATTTAAAGACTTCCTAGTAATATCCGCCTGTATCTCCGTCTGTCTGACCCTATTTCTGCAGAAAGTACGAAAGAGAAAAACTAAAGAAAATTAAGAGCTTAAACGTGTAAGCAATAGGTGTTAGGATTCGAAGAAGAAATCAACACTTCATTCCCCATTTCAGGTATTAGGATTCTTTGAAGAAATCAACACTTCATTTTCATAAGAAATGCCTAAAAGTATTTAAAATATTCAGCGTACATTTTGACCATTAAGGTTTAGTTAGCCTAAAAACGTCAACTTAACGTTAACTCTATGCAATGTTCATTAAGCAAAATAGTACAAAACATTCTTATTTATGTTTTGTTTTTTTTTTTTTGTTAAGTTAGAGAAATTTTATTCCCAACAAAACTTCTTTACGTTTTTACTTGACATCAGTGTTGCCATTTTTTTAAAAGAAAAAAACCTACACATATTAAAAAAAATCCCTTTTCTCCCTACATTTTCAAAAAAAAAATCCCTACATTTATCCCTACGTTTTAGCAGCTTAAATGTTTAAAACAAAACCAAATTTTATTCACTTTTTGGACATTTAATGTAAAATAAAAGTTCGAATACTAAATGTGAGTTTTTGATACGTCAATTATATTTGTTTTAAGTTTAAGCGAAGTTACAACTAAAAATTTTGTTCAAATTCTGATAAATTTTTAAATAAAAATTATTTTATTCAACCATTAATATACTATATTTTGAATAGGTTTATTTTAGCTCGAGGTAATTTTATCTTTACTAACTAAAATTATAATATTTATAAAGAACAATTTTCAAGAAAATTTTTTTTTTTTTAATTTAAAAAGATAAACCTCAAATACTTTGGGCAAGTAAGTTGTTTGCTTTTTATGTGAAAATATGTCAAAAAGCAAAAAATTTAAACTGGCTTGACAAAAACGTTCTAAATTTCTCTAAAGGGGTATTTCGTTCTCTGGTGAAGATCCGTAAAATAACCCGTTTATATGTATGTATCAGGATATTTTTGTTTTAAATTTTAAAACAGCTGAAGAGCAAAACATAACCAAACATGAGGCCTGCAAATTTTCGCTTCAAATTTATGTTTTGAGCCATTTTTATACTGGGCTTAAATAATGTCGTTTTATTAACCAATTTTAAAAACAAAATATTTGGTACCATTTTTTCTGTGCCAAAACGTTTAATATTAAAAATATCAATTCTTTTTTAAAAAGTACCTACATTTTGATCAAAAAAGAAAATCTGTCCCTTTTCCCCTACGCTATCTTTTTTTATGAAAAAAAACCTATTTGTAGGGATTTCCCCCTACTATTGGCAACACTGCTTGACATAGAAGTAAGAAAAATAATAACGACTAGGTTAGCTACCCGTTACCGTCACCTAACGTAGCGTAGCGGTCAAAATCATATACAAAATCCCGTAACCTTCTGCAAAGAAGAATAATTGCTCTCACTTCTTCCCATCTAACAAAAACCTCTCTACGCTACGTTAGGGTACGGTTACGGGTGCATTTAAAAATAGAATAATACATTCAAAAATATATATTTTTTTTTCTATAGGAAAAATTTTTAATTGTATACATATGGATTTTTTTTTATTTAAATAAATTTTGTGTAGTAGAAAGATTTTAGAGTTAATACTAAAGAATATTTTCTTAAAAATGTCACCAAAGCCAAAAACCTTGAAAATCTGAGTAAATATACATCCTCACAGGACTTTTTGTTGTATTTGAAAAATATCTGAAAGTATTTTAAAAACTTCAGTATTTTCCATAGGAAAATGTTTTAACAACATTTTAAAATAGTAAAAATCTAAAGATTTCAGTTCGGGAAAATTTACAAAGAATATTCTAACTAATGTTTTAGTAAAAAACACTTTGTTAAGAAGTTTACTATTAAACAATATTAGTTTGTAAAAATAATTTTCTGTTTCACTGTATAATAAATGACAAAATAAATAAAATACATTTCTTTTTCAAACACAAAATTTTCAAAAATATTTGTTTTTTTTTGTTTGAATAATACGTTATTTATTAAATTTTTTGTGAATAACCAAAATTATTCAAAAATTTTTGTTAAATAATAAGAAAATTTCTTTTTTTCCTGTTTGAATAATCAATCAGAAAAAATTATTTGAATTTTTTGGAAACAAATATTATTTTATTTATATGAAATTGAATAAAATAAAATTGTATTTTATTCAAATCAAAATAAATAAAATAACAGATCATTTTATTTTTTGATAACCAACTAAAATATTAAAGTATTTTATTTTTTCCAAAAAATTCAAATAAAAGTATTCAATAATACAGCTTTGGGTTACATATTGTTTCTCGAATCGCTTTTTTAAAAAAATCTCTGAATCTGAACGCTTTGTCCGAACCGACTTAAACCACAAGGTGCAAACAAATGTTTCAGAATCTGAGACTTTTTCTGTATGAAAAATGTTTCAGAATCTGACACTTTTTCTATACCAAGTCATATTTCTATACGAAAAATATCTTTGAATCTGAGACTTTCTACAAGAAAAATATCTCATTGTTAGAACCTGAGACTTTTTGTTTACCAAAAATGTCTCAGAATCTAAGACTTTTTCAATACGAAAAATGTCTCAGAATCTAAGACTTTTTCAACACTAAAAATGTCTGAGAATCTGAGACTTTTTCTATACGAAAAATGTCTCAGAATCTAAGACTTTTTCTACACGAAAAATGTCTTAGAATCTAAGACTTTTTCTATACGAAAAATCTCTCCGAATATAAGATTTTTTCTTAATGAAAAATTTCCCAGAATCTGAGACTTTTCTATATGAAAAATGTCAAACAATCTAAGACTTTTTCTGTATGAAATATGTCTCCGAATCTTAAACTTTTTCTATATAAAAAATGTCTCGGAATCTGAAACTTTTTCCATGCGAAAAATGTCTCAGAATCTGAAACTTTTTCTATACAAAAAAATGCCAGAATCTTAGACTTGTGAAAATTGACTCAGAATATTAGACCATATATCTTGGGTTAATTCCTACCCCAGTTAAGGTGTTTGTATTATTTTCAAAATATTGAAAATAACTTTTAATAAACAAAACAAGTAAGAGTGTTAAATTCGGCTATGCCAAATCTTTTATGCCCTCCAACATGAAAAAAAAAATTGCAGGGATGTTTTCTTTTTTTTGGGGAGGGGGGTCGGAAGTGGTAATTGGGCGGGGGGGGGGGGGGGGTCAAATTTCTTCGCGAATATGTTTTAAAAAATTCATTCTTATGCTTTATGCTCTAAAGAAATACAAGTTTATCATTATTTAAAAAAAACCAATTATTCCACGCCCATATTTTTCATGGGTTGGTTTAGTTCTCTAAGGGGGAACTTTTTCCCCCCTTGGTCCTATTTTGCCCATTTCCGAAGTTAACCTGCCTAGGAATACAAGACATATTCGTGCCAATCTTCGGAAGTCTAGCTCTTTTATTTTGGACTGTATCGTGTCCTCTACAGAGGGACAGCCGGACGGACATCGGAATGTCTTAGAATCGATCACTGATCAATAAAATATATACTTTATTGGATCCTAGACCGATATTTCAATGCGTTACACACGGAATGACAAAGTAAGTATACCCCCATACTGTGGTTGGAGGGTATAAAAATGAAGGACTTTATATTTTATTAAGAAAACGCCTCAATAGCTAATAATACACAATATTTAAAACATGGAAACTACTGCTCGAATAAAAGCCCCAAATAGAAAATGAGAAAACTGAAGATAAAAATATAAAATATGTATTGAACAAAAATATCACATTATTTGGTATTTACTCTACTTGAGGATACTACACCATTTCCACCATGGTACTTCCCCCAACTGAATAGTGCACTCAGTTGCTACATGAGAGTGGTATTTTTTCTTTAAGTCCTGATTGGAAGTGGCAAATTTGTATTATTTCTTCTAGGCCTTAAATTTATTTGGTAGAAGTTTGAGGCCAATCAGATTAAACTAACCCTTAGCGGCCGGTAACTAAATTTTTGGACTTGTAACATTTTTTACGAGTTTAAAAAATTAATTTTAAACTAATTCAAAAAAAAAAAAATTAAAATCGTTCGAATGGTTTTTGAGATATCGCTATTGGAAAATTGATAAAAAAGTGGCGGATTTTTCATACCTTCAAAAAATATAAAAAAATTCTTAAATTTTTTTTACTTGACGATTTCATAAAGCTTAAGACAAACTTTCATTTTAGTTTAATTTAAGTCAAATCCGATCATTTACGCCCGTGGCGTACTTCGACCAAAGTTTTCGGTTTTTAGAAAATTTTGATCAAAAACTTAAAACTTTAATTGAAGGGTAACGTGGTTTAAAATGTTTTGATTTGACTCAAATTAAATTTAAATGAAAGCTTGTCGCAATCTCTTTAAAATAGTCCATGAAAATAAAATTTAAAATTTTTTCAAAAAATTTCTCAAACGTAAGAAAAACTCGCCATTTTTGAAAATTTCTTGACAAATTTCACAATGGCGATATCTCGAAAAACTAATAAAAATAATACATTGCGAGATAATTTTCTTTTATTTTTAATATTTCAAATACACAAAATTTTGGTGGAAATTTCCTAAAAACCCAAAACTTTTATCAAAAGTGTTAAAATTATCATATTTGACTTTAATTAAAACCTGCCATACACACAAAAAATTATTGGCTAAAAATTTTTAATTAAATGTATTGATCAACAAAATTTAAATGAATCAATCAATGTTTTGATTAACGTCTTTGTTATTTTTTGTTACAAATTTTTTTTCGTTTTAATTTATTTGAATAGATTAATTAAAAAATTTACAAAATATTTTATTTTTTTTTTATTTTATTAAGAGTTCAATCCTTGTCGGCTGCGATCTGTTAATAATTTTCACATATAGAGTTTTATTGACTATTAACTAAATAAATTTGACATTAAAAGTTTTTCTGAAGATTATTTTAACTGGATAATATGAAACTAGTAAGAAACAAACCAGGATGTCTTAAATTTTTAGAAAAATTAAAATTTTTCTTTCACACTTTTCTCAATTCAAAACCATATACACAGAAAAAAATATGGAGGAATCAAATTTGAGTAATCACTTGTTTAAATTTAAAAACAAAAATTGAGTAATTTTTTAATTGACGCAATTAAAAATTTACTCAAAAATTTTAAAAACAATTTAAGTAAATAATTTAATAAAAATTTAATAGTTTTTTTATTTTTTTTTTTAACTCTCATAGTTTTTTGAATTCTCGTTTAGTTTATTGTTTTTTGTGTATGTATATGAAAGTTTGTAATCGTCATTATAAAATGTTTCTATGTTTTTGAGACATAAATATGTTTGGTAAAGTTTGAAAAAACTATTTTTTTGTTTTTTTTTTGTAAAAAAATTTAAAACTTTTTTAAACTTTAAGCGTCCAACCTAAATCGAACGGACGTAAAAATTTTAAATTTGACGTGTTTGTATTTGTTTTTTACGTCTTGCGCGACGCAATTTGATTCTGGTTCGACCCTAAAAAAAATAAATAAATTTTGAAAATTGACACAATTAAAAATTTAGTAAAATTTTTTTTCGAACATTTAATAAATTCTTATTAAAAATTTACTCAATACTATTAAATCGTTTACTGGTGCAAAATTGAGTAATTTTTTACTCAATAGTATTAAAAATTTACTTAAATATTTTTTTTATTTTTTTCTGTGTATTTAAAAATTAATTTTAAACTAATTAAAAAAAAATTAAATTCGTTCGAATGGTTTTTGAGATATCGCTATTTGAAAATTACAAAAAATGTGCCGGATTTTTCATACCTTAAAAAACTAAAAAAAAACCTTGAATTTTTTTCTCATTAATTTAATTACAAATTATATACTAATTTTACCTAACCGAGAACTGGTAACAATGACCTTCGTCTCGTTGTAGCGAATCAGACCAAGGCTAGCACGCTACCAACTAGCCTATTGGGGCGCCTAAAATTTACATAATAATCGGGCTTTACTTTTTTTATTGTTGGCAACATATTGGAAAGCAAAAAGATGAATTTTTTGATAATTTTGTCATAATCTTACAATTAATTTGCAGGGACGGAAAATAACCGTTACATTTTTATAAAAATCAGTATACAAAGTGGGTGAAAAACAGTTAATTACTGAACAAGAAATGTCTTGAAACTCAATTAAATATAAATTAAACAAAGTTTTGCAAAGATTTTTAAAAGTTAATTTTTATTTTTTAGTTGGGAATTTCGATTATTTTTTTGATTTATATTTTCAACTTGTTAATAAAAGTTATTGTATTGATTTTTTTAAAATGTTCCAAAATTAACTATTTGGAATTTATTAAAAATAAAAGTTGTTAAGTTGATTGAATTTCTATTTTGTTTTGTATTTTGATCAAGGAAAATAACTTTTATAAGTAGGGGAAGCTCGACACACTTGATCCCTTAGAAGACTTGATCCCCCCCCCCAAATCTCAAAAACTAAATAAGTTAACATTTTTTTGTGTAGCGTTTATTAGTCCTATTAGTAGCCTTATTATTTTAATATTTTGTTTTTGTACTTCTCTTAAATGGGGAGCATGCACCGAACACCAGTGAAAATTTGACTATGTTTGTGTTTTTTTCTGAGGTTACTTGAAAAGGGTTTTTGAAGTTTGTGTTCAATATCCAAAATGGCTCTTGTTCTGTGGTTAAAGAGTACAATGTCACGTATTAATTTGCATTTATAATTTTTGGATTGGTTTTTTACTTTTTTTGTATTACACAAAAATGTAAAAAAGTCCTTTTTAACACACTTGATCCCTTTTTTAATTATACAGTTGATCCCGAGGATCAAGTGTATATTGTTTGACAATTATATATTTTAACGGTTGGTATAAGTTCGTATTATTGATCTTGATGTTGGTATTTATTATTTATGTTTATCTATCAGTTGGCTGCCGTGTTAATAAGTTGTGAAAAGTCAACGACTTCAGAAAAGTCTTTCTTTTCAATTTGATGTCAAACTCAGGGTCGCCAGTTTTTTTTTTTGGATGCCATCCCCAACTTAAAATTTCTCATCCCCAAAAATCCCCAAAAAAAATTTCTCAAAATTCACTATACGCAAAAAACATTTGCAACCCATCAAGTGCTTTTGAGAGATTTAGCCATTTTTTAGAACAAAAACTTCGTTAACTTATACACAAACTTTTACACAGAAACTTGGCTAAAAAGTGTAACTGTATTTTGCGTATTGAGTGATTACCACATCATTTGAAACCAATGTTTCGATAAGTAATATGATAAAATTCAAATACCAACGGAAATGTTTTATCAGGGATAGATAACTCAGGAAGTTTTAATTTACACACCACCAATAGAGTACTTTATTGGTAAAATTTGTGGAAATTTTTCATAATACAATAGAAAATGTATGAAAATCTACAATTTGGTTTAAAGAAAAAGAAAATCATTATAACATGATACGATCCAGGTTTTGACAGACACCATAAAAAAATTTTAGTTTTTCTTTATAAATCTCACATAATTACTACGTTTGCGGTTTTTTTTTTTGATGCTTTAATGCCCACGATTGATCAAAAATTGATAATTTTACCGATTTTCGCATTATTTTATGATTGATGTATTTAAAAAACACTTGTTTATCTAAAATATTTCATCCCCTAAAAATCCCCGAAAAAATCAGTGTCATCCCCATGAAATCCCCGGATCCCCAAATCAAAATTTTCATCCCCAATTTACAAAAAAAATCCCCTATTTGGGGACAAAACCCCTAAACTGGCAACACTGGTCGAACTGATCAAAATGTCCCAGCTTCCATCATGTTCAAAATAACAACAACTTCAAAACTCTTCGAATAATGACCAAAAACTTACTTAATAAAATAAAAAAAAATAAATAATTTTTGTGACATTGTTGTATATTTTTTTTTCTTGTAATACACTTGATCCCCGGGGATCAAATCACTTTAATGAATACACATGATCCCGGGAACAAGTGTCTAATGCGAGGGATCAAGTATGTTGTAGCATATAGACACTTGATCCATTTTCGCTATTTTGATTTTTTTGCTATAAATAAAAAAAAAAATTTTTTGTAATTTTTTATATTGCCATTGGAGATACCCCTTACAGAGAGCTTTTAAAAAAAATTTACTTCAAGAAAATATATGAATTAGTTTAGAAGTTATAAGCGTTTGCCTTTTTAGGGATCAAGTGTATGGAGCTTCCCCTAAAACAATTTTAAGTGATCAATTTAAAAGGAATAGTTTGGAAAATAAAATCAATAAAAGATTATAAACATTAAAAATTAGCCTTATCGTGCTTAAAGACATTTTAAAACCATCATCCGGAGATGATCTTTGAAAAAAATGACGATTACCATTGAAGAGCCAATTTTGGGGAAAATTATAAATGCGATTTTTGTCTAAAAATTCTGTTCAGAATATCCAAACCGACCAAAATCGAATGTTTTAGGATTTTAAAATATTTCTTCATAATCATTACAAAAAAACGAAGTTTCCGGAAATGATCTTTGACAAAAGTGAAGATGGGCATTAAAGAGCTGATTTTGCTAAAAATTGTTAAAAATTTTAAAATGCGATTTTTATCCAAAACTTATAATCAGAATCTGTGGACCAAAATCGCATGTTTTTGAATTTAAAAATATTTTTCTATAATCTTTACAAGATCTGAAAAATGGCCATATTATATCAAAAGACAGTCCGACTTTAATAGATGATTTTGGGGAAAATATGGAAAAATTCAAATCGCGATTTTGGTACAAAAATGCTGATTAGCATCTATGGACCAAAATTTGAAGCTTTATCATTATTAATGGACATTCAAACGAAGCATCCAGAAATAATCTTTAAAAGTGACCATTTTTCAATAAAGCTAATTTGGGAAAAAGATGAAAAATATTAATCGCGATTTTGATCCAAAAATGCTGATCAGAATCTGTTGCCGAAATCGCATGTTTTAGGATCTTGAGAATTTTTCCATAATCTTCAGAAGATTTTCTAAATTTTGAGCGATATTTTGGTCAAAACCCCAATTTTATTGAACTTTTAGCGATATTTTGCAAAAAAAGTCAAACAAGAATTAATAAAAGAAAACAGCATTGTGGACCAAAATCGTAGTTATCGTATTAATTATTTTCGATTATTAAATAACCGTTATTATATTTCAAATAATAATTGAATATTTTAAATTTTAAAATAAAAATCGTAAACAAACTGTTTGATTTTTGTTGAAATTTAAAGGTTTTAAAGCAGAGACCTAATATAACAGTTATATGTGTATTTTTGTTTTAAAAAAATCATTAAACGAATGTTGTCCAAACTAAGTATTTTATATATGAAAGGACGTCTAGAGATGTCCCGTGTTTAAATTTGCAATAACTTTTATTTTTTGATTTTTACAATAACAGTGTAAAATAACAGTTATTAAAAACTTTTTGTTCAAACAATTTAAAAAAACTTTTATTTTATATTTATTGGAGTAAATAACTGTTATAACAGTTATTTTTAAAAAAATCAATCAAAGTTTATATCTTTAAATCAATGATTGAAGTATTTGCGATCAATAGGATACTTTTGCATGCGTTTATTGTAGTTTTACTTTAACAACTCAAGTTTTTTAAGGCTCAAAGAGTTTTTGATAACAGTTATAATAAATAAAAGTTTTTTATTTCTGTTATTTTGAACAGATATTTATATAAATCATTTCAAACTGTTATTTTTAATTTTTATTTGAACAAATATTTTTGAACATTTAAATTTGATTTTTTTCAATAAATCTCATAACTGTTATGGTCTCTGTTTTAAAGTATTCAAAAGTTAGTAATTTTTTCAAATAAAAATTGTAACCGTTATGTCCCTGTTAATTTGTTAAATCAATCATTATTTTGATTGACTTTAAATACAAAATTGATCAAATTTTTGATCAAAATCGAAAAAATGTTTGATTGAAAAAACTTTCAATCAATCACCTACAATTTGATGATTGGTATAACAATTTTTTTAATTGGAGGACTTTCAATAAAAAAATTGATTGAATCCGCTTTTTTGTTGATTGAAATACGTTTCCAATTTTTTCTGTGTATTTTTGCAAATTTCAAATAGTGATATCTCGAAAACCGTTCAACCGATTTTAAATATTCGTCTTCAGCGCATTAAAGTTAGTAAATATTATGTGTCGCAGGACATAGTTTTATTTGCATTTTTTTTTTTTAAATTTTAAAAAATTCGAAATTTTGATAGCCACCCGGCCATTAGTCGGAAGGCCTATTTGCTAATTATTTAACAGTCCACGATACAGTCCAAAATAAAAGAGCTAGACTCCTCAAGTCTGGCACAAATATGTCTTATGGTCCTAGGCAGATTAAGTTCGGAAATGGGCAAAATCGGACCAGGGGGAAAAAAGTTCCCCCTTGAAGAACTAAACCATAATTTTTTGTCTTTTTGTTTAACAAATGCAACATTTTTATTCTACAAAAAGTTCAAAGTCCTGCATTTGGACTCTGAGAATTAGAAAATGTCGTTTTTTCGGTCCGTCCCCCTTTTATGGGCGTAGAATAAAAAAAAAATTAATACAAACTTGCACTTATTTAGTGCAAAAAGTATAAGATTGAATTTTTAAACACATATCCGAGAGGAAATTTGGCCCCCCAATCACCAAGACCCCCCCCCCCAAAACGCCCCTGCATTTTTTTATTTTTTTGCATGTTGGAGGGTATAAAAGATTCGGCACAGCCGAGTTTTACACTGTTACTTGTTCTTCTTAAAGGTGTTCTTAAAGAATTTAGAAAACAAAAATTATGTATTTTAAATTTTTTTTTTAATAAAATTTTCAAACTTTGAAAAAATGTGTTTTGAGAACCCCCCAAAATCATGCCGTTTTTTATACCCTCCACTCTAGTGATAGAGGGTATTTATAAGTTTGTCATTCCGTTTGTAACTCTTCGAAATATCGGTCTGGAACCCCATAAAGTATATATATTCATGATCCTCGATCGATTTTAAGACATTCTAACGATGTCCATCTGTCTGTCTGTGGAAATGGTGATCACGGCCAAAATATTACAGGAGATGACTGAAACTTAACATATCGCTCATTTACTTGTATAGTGTCATAACTCAAAATATGTCGTTTTTGAGTAAACAATACAGAATTATTTGTTATATCTTGCTTTATATTGTGGCAAAAATTCGTATTAATATCTTTTAAACTCACCGTTTGAAAAGAGAACACGCCATTTTAACATTTTCTATGTATGGCATTTTGCAATGTAAACCAAGTTTCAATTGTAAACTTTAAACAAGTTTTCTGTCAAATCAAACATTTTGCGTTATGACACTATACAAGTAAATGAGCGATATATCCCGAGAAGTTTGGTATTGCATTTGAGCGATATCGGTTCAGCGGTTAAAAAGTTATAAACGAAAATGTAAGGAAACCTCAAAAATTTTAGTACATTCAACATAACCTAAAAATACAAAATGCTTTAATTCGGCTGCTGGTTGACATATGTGAACTAAGTTAATAACCAAATGGTATTTAAACAAATACGAACATATTTTTTTGACAAAAAAGGAAAAAATCGCAATTTTTTTTTTTACCAATTTTTTTTTTTTTTGCAGAAAATTTTTTTCAAAATTTTTTTTTTTTTTCAAAAGTAATTTCCTTTTAAATAAAGTTGTTTGCAATAATCTTTTAGAAATTGTGGAGGGTATCACTACATTCGGCAAGGCCAAATTTTACTTTTTTACTTGTTGGTATTAAGTTTGAACGGGTTAATGATACCGTAAAATCTTAAAATTTCATATTTAAGTATTTACGATCAAATATTATACAAAAATAATTTTTAATTAGTTTTAATACAAAGACGTTTAATCTTTGTTTTTTGAAGTCCTCTTTTGCAAAAATCTCAATTTTGAGGCTCAAAGTGGGGACAGAAGATAAACTCCGATCGGAGTGATATTTTGCATGTGAGTTACCATTAGGGGACCGACATTTTTGGCGGGTATTAGAATTCGATCAGATAGAAAAGCCCAAAAACAAGACACCCTAGAATTTACTTGTTGTTGCCCAGAGATGTTTGGTATTGCATTTCGTTATATCGAAGGGACAAAAATAGAAGGAGTAGTCAGATATTTTTGAAATTTGGTACACTAGCATAAAATACCTTAGTTTATAAAAATATATAATTTGAAAAATTCGGTGCAAGGACACGCCCACCTACCATGTGTCCTGAAATTAAAAAAAAAAAAATATTTTAGCTACAATATTGTCTTCAAAATTACATAAAGTGGTCATGCTAATACACATACAACTAGCAACGATTCATTTAAATCGGAGCAAGGATTAAAAGTCCTGTTATATATCCTTTTTCTTAAAGAAGCTAGAAAACTTACAAAAATTTTGTGATTGCTATAAAACTTGGTACTTAGATTGATATTTATAAGGTTTTTATATTGCAAAATTTGGTTAAAATCGGGTTATTAATGTTAAAAATAACAAAACGTTCTTTATTGAAAAAATGGGTTAAAAACGCATAATATGCTTTTGCAAAAATAAAAATTAAAAATATAAGGAGTGAAAAATATATGGTAAACAACAACACTGTGCAAAAAGATGTTATTTCTTGAATGGCACCAAAAAGATTAGTGTATACCATAAGTACCTCAAAACCACCAAAGAGTTTGAAAATATAGTACAAAGTTTTTGTATAGCCCACTGTAGTTTTATATTTTTTTCAATGGCGTTGGAATAAGTAAAACAAAAGAAACTAAATAAACTTCTAAGCTAAATAAAATTCCCATATGTCTCCAATGAAATTTGATGGCGGTTCTTTTCTTAAAACATATTAACCATCTATCTCCTATTTTTGGGTGTCATTTTAGTCCCTTTTTGAAATATTGTCATTAAGACGTGCGTTTAAAGGGTTAAAATGTTCTACACAAATGTTTTGCAAAAAATATATTGTGAAATTGTGTTTTACCAGAGCAGTCGTAAATAAATTATAAAATCTACATCTGAGCTAAATATTGTTTATACATGTCTGCAATAAAATTTAATGGCGGTTCTTTTCTTTGAACATATTTACCTTCTATTTCCCATTTTAAGGGGTCATTTTAGTCCCTTTTTCAAATATTCTTATTAAAAACCAATAAAACCTGCGTTTAAAGGGTTAAAATATTCTACAAATATTTTTTGCTTCAAATTTTTGCTAGAGCTTTTTAAAATCCATCAATGCTAAAAATTATTTTGGAACATTTTAACCCTGTAAACGCACGCTTTATTGATGTGCATTGATGATATTTGAGAAAAATGACTAAAATGACCCCATAAAATAGGAGATAGTGGGTTAATACATTCTAAGAAAAAAAACGCCATCAAATTTTACTGAAGACATGTGGAAATATTATTTATCTTAGAAGTTTATTTAACTAATTTTGTTTTACTTATTCCAACGCCATTGAAAACAAGTAAAAAAGTTAAATTCGGCCTCCACAATTTCAAAAAGATTATTGCAAAAAACTTTATTTAAAACATAATTAGTTTTGAAAAAAAAAAATTTGGGAAAAAAAATTTCCGCAAAAAAAAAAAAATTTGGTATAAAAAAAATCCGCGATTTTTTTCTTTTTTTGTCAAAAAATATGTTCGTACTTGTTTAAATACCATTTGGTGTTCAATTATGCTCACATATGTAAACCAGAAGCCCAATTAAAGCATTTTGTATTTTTAGGTTATGTTGAATGTACCGACGTTTTTGAGGTGTGCTTACATTTTCGTTCATAACTTTTGAACTGCTGAACCGATATCGCTCAAATGCAATACCAAACTTCTCGGGAGAACTTCCAATAAATATGTTAAGTTTCAGTCATCTCCGTGCAATATTTTGTCCGTGATAGCATTTTTCACAGACAGACAGACGGACATCGCTAGAATGTCTTAAAATCGATCGGGCATCATACTTTTTACACATATACTTTATGGGGTCCCAGACCGATATTTCGATGAGTTACAAACGGAATGACAAACATATATATACCCTCTAAAACTTCAGTAGGCCATAATATTTTTTTTTTGTTAATTTGAGAGATAAAAAATCGTTCAAAAAAAATTAATCATT
>OY992540.1:136109262-136166262 GCA_963921195.1 Pegoplata infirma | reverse complement strand
TTTTTTTTTTTTGATAAAAGTGTCTCCCATAAAAGTGCACTTTTGTCAAAAATAGCCATTATAGCCATGACTAAAAGTAGTTTTTGCTCATAGAAGGAATGAAATATACGAAACTTTTCTTTTAATTATCAGAAAGATGGAGCTTTTAACTACACAGAAAAAAAAAATTTGGGGAAAATTTAAGATGACGGATTTTAGATTTATTCCATCAAACCTGGCGGTTTTCTAACTTTTCAACAAAAAAAATGTCACTTTTTAAATAAATTGAAAATGAAATGTCTATAATTTTTAGAAATTCAATTTTTCTTCTGCATTTTTTCAACTTGAACCCTTATAACAAATATAATTAGAGCCCGAGCTCGATCTGTACTTACAGAAAAACACTAATAAAATTACTGACAAAACATGTCTCCGAAACAGAAAATGCAAATTCAATCATTTGTGTCTGATCATTTCCAGATCATGTTGGCAACCCTTGCAAAATAGTGTAAGAAACAAAACAGTTGAGAGAAAGTATGAACAGAGGTTGAGATTGCTAGAAATAGAATTGTAGTGTTGGAAACTGTTAACAAACAATTTCCATTAACAAGACAAACCGACATTTAAAATCCTACTGATGATAACACTAACTGGGATGCTTGAAACCGGTATGGAAATACCAGAAATGTCTATAATTTTTAGAAATTAAATTTTTTTTCTGCATTTTTTCAACTTGAACCCTTATAAAAATATTTAAATTTAATAAATAAATTTCTGAAACAAATTCAGATTATTAATGATTTACCAACTATGAAAATTAATTTCGTACCATTTCGTTAAATATTGATTTTTTGGTGACAATTAATGTAAAACTTCACCAAATCATTCATATTTATATATGCAAAAACGCCCAAAATCACTCGACTTTGACGGTATCTAGTAGATGCAAAAAAAAAAACAAAAATTTATTTTGTTGGTGATTTGTTTATGTTACCTAAATATATGAATTTCATCAATGACCATGACCTTATTTTTAATTTTTGTCTATGGGACAACGCACTGTGCAGCGGTTCAAAAGTTATGAACGAACATGTAAGGACTCCTCGAAAACTTTGGAGCATTCAACATAACCTAAAAATAAAAAATGCTTTAATTCAGCTGCTGGTTGACACATGTGAACAGTATTGAATACCAAATGGTATTTAAACAAGTACGAACATATTTTTTTTACAAAAAAGAAAAAAAATATTCACAAAAACTTATTTTTCGCGGATTTTTTTACCAGTATTTTTTTCGCGGAAATTTTTTTAATTATATTTTTTAAATAAAGTTTTTTGCAATTATCTTTTTTACATTGTGGAGGGTATCAATACATTTAGCAAGGCCTAATTTAACTTTTTTACGTGCTTTTGTATCACTTTGGATACACTCAAATTAATAACCTAAAAGTTGATTTAATTTTTTAAAATTTTAGTTTTTTGAATTTTAATATTTCATTGGAAATGTTGTAATTCCCTTTTGTTTCACATTATATGGTGTCTTTTTTTTTATAGAAAAAAAGTATTGTATTTTGTTAACAATAGTGAATAAATTACACTTGCCACATATCGTGTGGCAGGCACATGGTAACTAACACATACACCCCCAAATCAGACAGACATGCACATATCCTTAGTTATGCTAGGACAACATTGTACTAAAGTACATGCCCATCGGCACATTATGTTGAAGACAAACAATACATAGATATTTAGATACGATAGATATTTACACAAATATAATAGACCCCTTGTTTAAGTGTCTACAATGATTTCTTCTATTTCTACTTGTCAACATTTCATCAATTGTATAGTTTTGTTATATACACAAAAAAAAAGGACATAACAAAATGATGGACACGTATAGAAAGTGTCTATATATAAATAAATTGTATCCTTTTTTTCTGTATATATAGAGTTTTTTTAAAGGATTTTTTTAAAGGATTTTTTTTAAAGGATTTTTTTCTACAAACAACTACCCTACTTTGTTGTAAAGGTTATATTAAATTTATATATAATGTGACAAAAAAACTTTAGGAAATAAAGAATACTCAGATGAAAAAAAAATTCTTTCCATATTAATTTTTTTGTATAGAAACCATAGAAAAGATTAGAAGGTACGCAGTGTTGTATTTGATGTATTTTCCAATATGGTGGCAAAATGCTTGTTCTTCCTCATCTCACACGTATTTAATATCAAATTAGATTCTTTGTTTATAAAAAATGGAATTTGTCTTTCGTTTAATTAAATTTATTATTTATTTTGCTGTATTCAAAGTTTTTTTTATTAAGATAATACGCACTATTGATAGTTTAAAAACTTTTTTTTTCTCTTTTGTTGTTTGCTTTGTTGTTGTTCTCCTTTATCTTGCATTGTTTTTATTAAACGTCAAAAGTTACATAATGTGCTGTCACTAATACTTATTCAAGCGAAATACGACTCTGTTTCATTTCTATTTTTTTCTATGATAGAAACACAGTTTTTTTTCTGATTTTTAAAGACGAGGCATATTTTTATGCCATTAGTTTTAAAACTTATTTAAAATGGCGATTTTTTCAATTTTCAAATTTCAAAACGGAGATATCTCGAAAACAGCTTGGCAGATTGATTTTTTTTAATATTTGTGTTCAGCATACACTCAAAAAAAAAAAACTGTAAAGTTAGCAAAAAATTTAGTTAAATTTAACTAAAAAAGCACCTGATTTTGGGCCTACTAAATTTTTAGTTAATTTAACTAAAAATATTTAGCTAACTTTTCGTAGAATGAATGTAGCAAAAAAAAAACCGTAACTTTAACTAAAAATTTAGCTGAAATTTCGTAACGTTTTTATGTACATATATTAACAAAAAAATTAGTTGAATTCAGCTAAACTTTTTGTTACTTTTCGTAAACTAAAATTTACAAAATGTTTTGTAAAAAATTGTAAGTTTATTTTTTCTGTTTTTTCATCAGCTTTAGTAGAACTTATGAGATTCGCATAGGAGGCTACATAAGAAATTTCACTTAATAAATTTATTACGAAAAATCAGCAAATTAATTAGTAAAAATTCGTAAACTCAGTTTTGAAGTCAACAAAAAAAATTAATTCAAAATTTGTTCAAAACTAGTATTTTCGTAAATTGAACTTAACTAAAAAAAGTAGTTAAAACGCTGATTTTAACTAAAAATTTGCTAAAAAGCCAGTAAACTCGAGTTAACAAAAAAAAATTTGTTAACTTTACAGTTTTATTTTTTTGAGTGTATCAAATTGATGAATCGAAAAGTATATGGGACATTCCAGACCAAATCACTCACTTTTAGACCCGACCCCTTTCGATTAATTTTTGGATATGTTTTAGTACTTACTGAATGAAACTTGGACACCAATTTTTAGCCCAAGATGGTGTTGAGTAATCAATTTTTCAAAATGGCGATTTTCTCAAAAAAATTAAAAAATTGAAATTTTCAATTAATTTTGACCATTAAAAAATATGGATATCATAAAAAAAGTTGGACAACGTTTTATTGGTATTTAAATGTAGTTTTAGAAAAAAAAAATATAAAACAAGTAGAAAAGTTAAATTCGACTTGGCCGAATCTATGAATACCCTCCACAATGCCCTTTTTAAGTGATAGTAAATTTTCTAACGTGAAAAAAATAACATTTTTGGTTAGAAATATTTTTTTTCTGTAAAAAAAATTTTTTTTTATTAATTTTTGAAAAAAAAAGAAAAAAAATTACTAATTTTTTTTTTAATGTAAAATTTTGTTTGAGTGTTTTTTTTTTCAGTGTAAAAAAACATTTTTTTTATTAATTTTTGAAAAAAAAAAAAAAAAATAATTTACCAATTTTTTTTTTGAGTGTAAAATTTTTTTTGAGTGTTAACTTTTTTTTGAGTGTATTTTTTTTTTGTTTTAGTGTAAAAATATTTTTGCGTGACCAAAATACCATTTAAAATATTTTTCTGTCTTACAAATGTTTTTAAAACATGTTTAACGGGTTTTCAACACGTGAATTTAAGGTGAAACTAATCTGAAATTTACGGTTTTGCTAATAACTTTTGAACCACTGCACAGTGATTCGTTCCCATATATCGAGTGGGCAAAAATAGAATATTGGTCGCAGATTTCTGAAATTTGGTACACAAGCATTAAATTATCCAATCAAGAAAAAAACGAGTTTTTGGAAAAATCGAAGCAAGGACACGCCTACCCCCCATATATCCTGAAATTTAAATATGTGATTAAAACTACAAAAATGGTCACAAAATTCCCAAATTTTGTCAATGTTACCAATTTTGATATAGTATTTTATGTGTAAATTTTTTTCTATATTGAAGCAAGGACTCGTGTGGCTGCCATATATCCTTTTTCTTAAAAATATTGTAAATCGCTCAAAAATTACTCGATACTCTTGAAATTTTTAGTAAAAATTTAAATAAGTGATGTCAATGTGTGTGCCAAATTTCGCTGAAATCGGTTTTGTAAAACAAAAGTTATTTATATATCCTTTTTAAAAACTGCAATTAAGTGTTAATATAGTTTAATCACAAAAATAAAATAGAAAGAGTTGTCAACGATTTTCCAAATTTGGTAGGCAGGCACAAAATTAATTAATAGAAAAAAAATGAAAATTTTGAGCAAATCGGTGGAAGGACATTTGTACCTGTCGTATATCCTGAAATTTAAAAGTGGAGTTTTAGCCACAAAACTTGATATAAAATTACTTAACTTAGTTATTGTCTTAGAAATTTAGATAACTATCGACGTACAACATTTGTATTTTAATCTGAGCAAGGACTCGCGTGGCTGCCATATATCCTTTTTCTTGAAATCGCTGTAACTATTTTAAAAATCTTTCAATTGCTATCAAATTTTAAATATAGATTAGATCAAATGGCGTCAATAAGTGTGCCAAATTTCGTTGAGTTGCTTGCAGTAACCAAAAAGCTGTTAATATATCCTTTTTTTAAATATAGTCAAAAATATAAAAATACATAATAACTGCAAAAACAAAACATTCCCAACACTTATTTCCTATTGCATTACGAAAATAAATTTATTCAAAATAAGTTTTAAGTAAACTCGTTTAATACTTGCTTTATTTCTAAGTAAATACCCCGTTAATAACAAAAGACTTAAAAAAAAAATTTTTTTGGGTACTTCAAAAATTTTTTTTTTCGTTTTTTTTCAAAAACTTAGTTATTTTTGTTATTTGATCGTATAGAAAACAGTCCAGGATGTTAAAAAAATCAATAAAAAATAATTTTTAAGTACGAACTTTTTTTATGTATCTCAAAAAAAATTTTGGTTTTGATTTGGGATACCAAAGAAAATCAAATACTGGTTTTAAAGCAAAATGGCCCACTGTATACTTATTTTATCGAATTATTTACTATAAATTTATGGTATACAATACAATAAATCCTTTTATATAAAAAAACACTAAAATGTTGATGTATTTTTTAAATTTATTTACAGTAAATAAATTAAAAAATAAAAAAAAAATATTCCAATTTTTGATTTTTTTTTAATTTTTTTTTTCAACTTAAAAAAAAAAACTTAGTTATTTTTATTCTTTGATCTTATAAAACATAGTTAAAGGTACAAAAAAAATAAAAAACAAAAAAATTTTATTCACGAACTTTTTTTATGAAGGCCATTAAAATTTGGTGATTTTGGGGATTTTAGTAAAAGTCGTAGATAACTTTTAAAGCAAAACGGCCCACGTACTGCATAATTTTTTTCTGGTTTTTTTATTATATTTTTACAGAATACTATATAATATATCAATGTGTAAAGAAAAAATACTTAATATTGGATTTTTTTTCTAATATTTTTTCCATTAATAATAAAGCTTTTGAAAAAAATTAAATAAAGACACAAAAAAAACCTAACTTTTTTCCAACTTCAGACAAAAACTTAGTTATTTTTATTGTTTTCCCTTATAAACCATAGTCTGAGCTATCGAAAAAGCGAAAAAAATAATTTTTTGACTCACGAACTTTTTTTATGCATTCCATCAAAATTTGTCAATTTTTGGGGATTCGGTAAAAAAAATATAGATTTCAGAGCATTACATAAATGTATTTTAAAATTAATTCTAAAAAATTGCAAATACAACTTTTAGCAAATATATTTAAGTAACTTTTGCAAAAAAAAGTTCATTGATTTCTTTAAAATTCGATTTTTAATAATTATTTTAGTAAACCTATAAAAATCAATTTTTTGGTTTTAACAAAATAGCGTTAAATTTCCATACTTTAGCGCCCTCTTGTGGCAACATATGACTTCTTAAAAATAAGAAAAGTACATATTTCTTTTAGTTTACTATTAAACTGTAAAAATACAAAAAATCATCAACATTGAAGACATACTTTTTTTTTTGATTTTTGCCAATGAAACGAATCACTGTGCACTGGTCCGATTTGGCTGAAATTTAAATCGAACCGGACCAGAGGAACGATAAATATATATGCCACACTTCAGCACCCTCAGAATTGCTGTTCGAAAGTTACCGTGTGTTTTATCTCGTAAATTCCAGAGAAACCCTTGCCGAAATTCACTCATTTGCTTATAACTTTTGAACCACTGCACTATGGTCCCAAATCAATTTTTTTTGGCATTAATTCCAAAAATGAAGCAAAGTCGCTAGTTTTGAATCTGGAATGGGTTTTTTAACTCTTTACGCAATTAAAAAACGATTTTCAAAAAAAAAATTTAAAAAAAAAAAAAATTTCGCAAATTTTTTTTGAAAATTTTTTTTTTTTTTTTTTGGAAAAAAAAAAATTATCAACCATAATATATTTCTAGTAGTCAGTTAGCTTGGCTAAAGCCAAAAAAATTATAGTTAAAAAAAATTTAAAGATTTGTCTCGCAAAAAACCGAAAATTTTGCCGAAATTTGTGCTAAACTCAAATGGCAATTGTGAGAGTTTGCCGAAAAATGCTGGCTAGGTGTTAATTTTAGTATTAAATAGACCATCTAGAAAACACTTTAACATTTGAAGACTCATGCAAGTTCGTGCACAAACACAACTTTTTGTCCACGAAAGATATAGGCTATTTTGGCTTCAAAATCCTTAAAACCGCAACCCCCAAGAATAACGCCAAAGATGCATGGAATTACAAATTGGAGTTTTTAATAAGAACTACTTTCCTTGGGCTTCAATTTTCCTTTTTAGCCTTTTTATAATTTTATTTTTTCCCATTTGCTGTTAGTATAATTGTAATATGGTTTTAATCCCGATTTAATAATACGCCTTAAAACTATCAACTTTGAAACCCTGGCAGACTGACAGTATTGCCATAAAAATTTTTTCATTATACTTTCTTAATGGCTTGGAGTGTTGCCATTGAGAAACTGTATAAGCTTTTGGAAATTTGTAAATTTTTGTTTTTTTAATTTCTGCCAAAAAAAATGCATTTGGAACCATAGTGCACTGGACCGATTTCGCTGGATTGCAATACCAACCTGACCAGGTAAATTTCCAACATATATGCCAAACTTCAGGAGCCTCCGTAAAGTCTTTCAAAAGGTAGCGTGTTTTCAACAGACAGACAGACAGACGGACAGACGGACAGACGGACGGACGGACGGACGGACGGACGGACGGACGGACAGACGGACATCGCTAGATCGTCTTAAAATCGATCGAGGATCATGAATATATATACTTTATGGGGTCCTAGACCAATATTTCGAGGTGTTACAAACGGAATGACAAACTTATATATACCCTCTATCACTAGAGTGGAGGGTATAAAAAACAAGTAAGAAAGTTATGGTCGGTCAAGACCGACCATATAATACCCTACACCAGTGTTTTCCGGAAAATGGGTCCCAAGTCCAAACATGGACCGATAGGATCTGTCTTTTATTAGATCTTTATTAAGTGTAGAAAACACACCCAGATCAAATTTTAGTGGAATTGACTTATTTTTTTAGACCGATTTAACTGAATATCGGTCGAAATTTTTTAATGGGGGGATTAAGTCCAAAAATGGACCAATTATATTGCGATTTGATTAGGTTATTAAAATTCACGTTTAACACATAAAAATAAAATTTTTATCAAATATTTCCATTTTTATGAATTTTGAGGGAATTGTTTGAATATTGGGAGGGTGATTTGTATGGGGACTACCAGAAGAACTGACCCGATTTCTTTGAAATTTGGAATGGTGATTTGTGCATACAAAATTTGATTACCTGATAAATTTTAAAGCGATATTTATTATAAAATAGTTATTAGAGTCATTTAAGCCAAATCCAAAGGGGGCGTTTGTATGGGGGCTAGGGGTTGATATGGACCGATTTTCTGCAATTTCAATAGGCTTGGGCCAAAAGTTGCTTAAGTTTAAAATTTCAAGTCAGTTGATTGAAAATTGCGACCTGTATCGTGCTTAAACCGATAGATGGACAGACGGACACACTGTGGGAAAAATGACCAATCTAGCTTACACAGAAAAAAATATGGAGGAAACAAATTTGAGTAATCACTTGTTTAATTTTTTAAAACAAATTTGAGTAATTTTTTAATTGACGCAATTAAAAATTTACTCAAAAATTGAAAATAAAATTTGAGTAAATAATTTAATACAAATTTTATATTTTTTTTTATTTATTTTTTTCTCTTGGTGTTTTGAATTCTCATTTAGTTTATTGTTTTTTGTATATGTATATGAAAGTTTGAAATCATCTTTATAAAATTTTACTTTGTCTTGAAGACATAAGTATATTTGGTAAAGTTTGTAAAAGCAATTTTTTTGAAAAAAAAAATTAGAAACTTTTTAAACTTTTTAAAAAAATAATTTGATACATTTTGAGTAAATTTTTACTTGACACAATTAAAAAGTTACTTAAAAATATTAAAAAATTTTAAGTAAAGATTTAATTGTGTGAATTAATAATTTACTCAAATTTTTTATTAAGCATTTAATAATTTTTTATTAAAAGTTTACTCAATACTATTAAATCGTTTACTGGTGGAAAATTGAGTAATTTTTTACTCAATAGTATTAAAAATTTACTCAAAATTTTTTTTTATTTTTTTCTGTGTAGAAAAAATATTTTTTTTTTTTTACAAATTTATAAACCTATAGCATATAATAATTCAATGATAGTTGATACTTAAAACTGCATTCAACATTTTTCGATTTATATGTTAGTTATGAAAATACAGGGCTGTAAATGTATGCAATGGATAAGTAGCACGTTCATGAGTGATTTTGGTTTCACGTTTCCCCCAATGTATTATGAAAAGTTTTATTGCGCTATTGAACCTATATTTTTTTTTTTGATAAAACAAGTCCTAGAGAGTACGTGGACACGATGTATTGTATAGAAAATGATTTTATTAATACCCCTTGCGAATCAGTACATAAAAGTATATTTTTGTCAAAATTCCTTAATGTGTAAAGAGATTAGAAAAAAGGACCGCTAAGTACCGCCAAACTAATTTTTGAATTTGAAACTAGACCTAATGAGGTTAGTCTGGTGAAAAATTTGGGTGCCACAAACCGCCACAAAGTAGAGTTTTAAGGACTTGTTTAAACAAATATTACTTGTGGGCGATATTCAAGTGCTTTCACATAAATGCTTTTTTCCTTTTTATACAATTGCAATATACGGCAAAGGAAATATCGGAAATTTAATCAATATTTCTTTATAAGTTGCGTTTCACTAAGCTTAAAGCTACAGTTTTGTAAGTGTAAAAAACTTGAAAAAAACCTTAAAATTGTTGTGTAGCAGATTCACCAAAAAATGGAGCGAATGCAAACGAACAACACTAGTTTTTGAACGAAATCACAAGGAATGGTTAAACACAAACATTGATTTGTCTTTTAAAGTTTAACTCATATCCATATTTGATGACAGTAATTATACCCTACACCACACTGTGGTACAGGGTATAATGAGTTTGTGCTGATGTTTGTAACTACCCGAAATATTGGTCCTAGACCCACTTTTAAGTATACCGATCGACTTAGAATCACTTTTTGAGTCGATTTAGCGATGTCCGTCCGTCCGTCCGTCTGTCTGTCCATGTAAACGGTGTAAACACGATACAGGTCGCAATTCTCGATCAATTGACTTGAAATTTAAAACTTAAGCCTCTTTTGGCCCAAGGACGAAGCCTATTGAAATTGGAAAAAATCGGTCCATATTTAGACCTAGCCCCCATACAAAGGTCCTCTTTAGTTTTGGCTCAAATGACTCTAATAGTCGCATTTTAATAGGTATCTTTTCAAAATTTGGCAGGAATTAATGTTTTATACACACAAATCACCATTCCGAATTTTAAAGAAATCGAACCAGTTCTTCTAGTAGCCCCCATACAAACCACCTTCCCGATTTTCACATAAATCTCCCAATTTTCATGAAAATAGAAAATATTTAATTAAAATTCTGTTTGTGTATGTTAAACGCGTACTTTAATAACCTTATCAAATCTAATTATCATCGGACCATTTTGGACTTAGGTCCCATGTGGAAATTTCGCCCGATATTCAGTTGAAGCGATTTATTGTCAACAAAAAGAAGCCTATTCCACTCAAATTTGATTAGTGATTGCTTTTTACACTTATTAAAGATTTGACAAAATATAGATCTAATCAGTCCATGTTTGAACTTGGGACCCATGGTCCGGGAAACTCTGGTGTAGGGTATTATATGGTCGGTCTTGACCGACTATAATTTTCTTACTTGTTTTTGATATAAATATATATTGCAAAATACTATTTCTGTGATTTAATGTACATATAAAAAGGTTTTTAATTGAGTTTTGTTTAACAAAAAATGTTAATTTATTTTGTATAACTAAATACATTTCTCTTCGGAGCTACATCGTATTTGAAATGTTACTAAATATATTAACAGCAACCCCTATCGGTGAATGATTAAATCTATCAAATTACATAAATGCAACATAGGGCAATACTTTCGGAAAATTTTCATACCAATTTTAAAGAGATATTAATGTCAGTGTAATTTCCACTAAAACCTTCCTTTTGGTGCACCCTGTAATTAAACAGGGTGTCTACAAATACAATATATTTAATGAAGACTCTATTCGCTACAATCGCTCCATACATTTCTAACTTCTCGGATCAATAGTTTAAGAGATACGATTTTTTATAAGCTAGATTGGTGATTTTTCCCACTGTGGGACGGACGGACATCGCTAAATCGACGCAAAAAGTAATTCTGAGTCGATCGGTATACTTGAAGGTAGGTCTAGGACCAATATTTCAGGTAGTTAAAAACATCAGCACAAACTCATTATACCCTGTACCACAGAGTGTTGTAGCGTATAATTATTCGAAGTAATTATCACTTATTTTTTGACGTTTAAAAATTAAAATCGACTTTTTGAAAAAGTGTCCGAAACCTTCGATTTTTTTGTAAAAAACTGTAAAAATTCTAATCTAAATTACGCAACTTTTAAGCTATAATTCGAGATGTGATCACAATTCTTTCTTTTTTTTTCAAATTTTTAAAATTGCATCTTTTATTTTTTGGCTCTGATTTATTTTATGTGGTGCTCCAACAAAAATAAATTGGTAGATACTGACCCCAAACTTACCCTATATATATTCATTTGGAGGTAAAAATACGTCTCACAAAAATTAAGGACGATCGGACATGGGTAAGGCATTCCGCATGGTCCTTGAAGTTTTAAAAACGGATTACAAGAAAAAATATGATTTTTTTTTAAATTTACCATTTTGGTTTGTTAATTTACCATTTTTTTAAACATATTTACCATTTTTTCTTGCATGTTTACCATTTTTTTTATTTTTCCGGTTTTGGCGCGAGGAAATTTAAATATTAAAATTTTTTATAGGAAAAAAGTATAATTAAAAGAAAAATTTTCTAAAGGAAAAGTAAGAAAATTTTCTTTAAGGAAAATTTTAGAATTTTTTATAGGAAAAATGTAATAGAATAGACTTTTTCTTTAGAAAAAATTCACAGAATCTGTGACCTTTTTATGGGAAAATGTATTTCTTCTTAGGAAAAATGTCTCAGAATCTAAGATTATTTCTATTATAAAGATGCCTTAGAATCTAAGACATTTTATTAGGAAAAGCTCACATTTTCTTTACACACAAAAAAATCTTGTCAAATTACTAGAAAAAATCCCAACATTTTTTTTTGTAATTTTACAAATTTTAAATTTTTTTTTTTACAAAAAAAAAAATCAAGTTAATTCACGAGACCTCCTTGTAAGTTTTATTGCGCCGAAGAATTTGTAAATTTACAATTTTATTGGTAAAAAGCTTGTAAAGTTACAAAAAATCTCGTAATTTTTACTAGGAATTCTCGTAAAATGTGAGGTAGCAAAAAATCTAGTAAAGTCACCAGACCTCCTTGTAAGTTTTATCGCGTCAAAAAATTTGTAAATTTAAAAATTTTTTTTGGTAAAAAGCTTGTAACATTACAAAATTATTGGTAAAAAGATTTTAAAATTACAAGAAATTCTTGTTAAATAGGAGGTAGCAAAAAAATAAAAGTTACAAGTTTTTCTTGTCATTTTACAAGTTTTTTTTGAGTGTAGGAAACAAGTCTTAGAATCATAAAAAACTCAGATTTTTTGATACGAAAAATGTCTCAGAACTTGTGAGTTTTTATATTAAAAAAATGTTCTAGAATCTAAGACTTTTTCGATAGGAATAATAAGTCAAAATCTCATACTTTTTCTATAAAAAATGTCTTAGACTCCGAGAGTTTTAGGAAAAATATCCCAGAATCTAAGAAAAGGTCTTACATTTTTTTTTTTTTTGAAAAATGTCTCAGAATTTAAGACTTTTTCAGTGAAAAATTTAGACTCTGAGATACATACATAATCACCACCCATTACCAAAGTTTTGCTGGGAGTAGACGTTTGTCTTGAATTCTTGTTGATTTAAGAAGCTACATATTTCAGCTTTAAAATGTATACTCCAAATGGAATTTATTTGTTTGGCTTTCCTTATTTTTTTTACATTTTTAAAGCAACCCAAATCGGCGAAAGTGCCTCATCCATGGGAATCAAACCAAAAAAAATAGACTACCCTTGAGACACATTCGCCAGCATGGGGTACATCCGTCATCGGCGATGATGGGGCACTTTTGCCGGTGAAACTACCTCCATTTTACGTGGCGTATGCACTCCATGGGATACATCCGTCGTCGGCTAATGTGCCCCATGTAGTACATTCGCCGGCAAAACTGTCCCATCCTCAATCAGGTGAATGTGCCCCAGGATCGTGCCCACAGAAAAAAATAAGAATTTTTGCACTTAATTATTACTTATTAAAACAAACTCATTGCAATTTTTTTAAAGGATAGTAAAGGTTTACCACAATGTGCAATATATTTGTAACTCAAAAAATCATGAAGTTATTACAAAAAATACTGACTAGGTAATATTTTTTCAGCAACCTAAAAAATACAAAAACACATTTGCCCGTATTCAAGTGCAAAGTAGGACGGTCAAAATTCATAGCATGAAAGATCATTGATAAGTACACATTTGACTCATTTGTCACAATTCGATACCTCTTTTAGTTTAAGAGATAAGTGGGGGTGGCGATTGTGCCTCACTGGCGTATGTGCCCCTCTCTACCCTACTTTTTACCAGTACCAGGGCTGGTACTGGTGGTAAAACTCTGAATACATCTATTGCTTCAAAAATATTTAACAAAGTATTTTTGTTACTAAAAAAATTTTTACACTCGAAAAAAAATTTCACACAAATTTATTCAAAAAAAGTTTTTGGTCAAAAGTTTTAACATTTTTTTCACGCAAGAAAATTTACTATCACCTTTAAATGGCATTGCGGAGGGTAGTCATAGATTCGACCAAGTCGAATTTAACTTTTCTACTTGTTTTTAACTTTTTTTATAAATAAAGTACATTTTAATGCAAAATAAACTTTATATTTAATCAGGGGTGGAATTTGATTTTTATTGGAAACTTAGTTTATTTTTGAAAAAAAAAAGTACTAAAAAATGAAACATAAATGAAAGTAAAATTACAAAAAACAAGAGTCTAATAAATAACGAATTATTACGCTTCATTCAACAATAAATTAATAACAATTTATATATAAGTGAAGTTACTTAGATATTTCATTTCTTGTTTTTGTTCTGTTAAATTAACAAAAAAAAAAAATATGAATTACAGATATTTTTCCAAAGAAAATGGTAATTGAATATTTTTTTTTTCTAGGTACTTTATATGAAAATATTATTATTTATGTGACCCAATTGAAAATGTGTCACGTGCGTCATCATTTGGTACTTATAAAAACCCCGTCAGTGAGAAAGAGACAGAGAGTGAAACGCATATATAGAGAGTTCCTTTGTCGGGTTAATATAGAAATTTTACACTTTTCCAATTTTTTTTTTTTTTATAGAATTTTTGTTTTTTGGGTCAAATTAAATTTTAACGCCAAGGTGACCTACAACCAAATACACTTGGTGTACAATGGCAGTAGTAAAGTAATACAGATGTGGCAGAGGAGCTGGAGGTAAATAAAATCTTAACTTGAACGATAAAGAAAATATTAAAACCATAAAAACGTTAGTACATAAAAACGTGTTTTGGATTTAAAGCACCAAAAGAAACATTATTTAAAATAATCATGAAGATTTTTTTTTTTTAATAAATGGTTTTAAAGTACTTCAGAGATGGTATAAATAACCTGACCAACTGTTTTTGTCTGAAAAGCGTGATGGAAAGGTTGAAAAAGCGGGATTTTGGTCTAAAAAGCGGGACTTTTTTATATCCTTCACTTATTGTTGGTGATAGTAAGTTTGTAACAGTTCGAAAAAGTATAAAAAGTCTTCAAAAAGGGTGAAAGGGTGAGGAAACTTACAAAAAAAAAAACAATTTTGCATTTTTGAAAAATGTGACAAATTCAAAAATTATATTTTGTACCAAATTAATATGGGTTACCGATATCTCGAAAATTATATATGTATTTCTTATCTGTGCAGTGCTGCCAGGCTTTGTTAGTGAAAAATCGTCAAAATTTGGAAAAGAAATCGTCAAAAGTTTAAAAAAAAAATCGTCACTTTAAAAAACACATTTTTTGATATATTAAAATTTTAAAACCCACAATCAAATTTTTTCTATCCACTTTTGTTTAATGAATTTTTTAAATTTACGTACACAAAATATTTTTTAGCTAAATAAAAAGGAATATTCTTTTAAAACAAGTGACAAAATAGTTGAAAGTCATTCGATTTTTCATTTGTTTCAACAGACAAAAACATTAAATTTTAACTGCTGATAAAATAAATATCATTAAATCTTAAACAAATGAAATTTCTTACATATGGGTGAAATCAAAAAATGTCAGTGTTTTTAAGCCAAAATTGTACAAACAAAAAATTTTAATTTTTGGTAAATTTTTTTTATTAAAATCGATATGTTACATCACTACTAATATAACTATAAAAGATCTCTTCTACAAACTGTTTCAAACAAATTTTATCGACATTTTTATGATTTTTTTGGTGACGGAGTTTACCTTCACCTTAGAAAAATACATTAAATTTTTTGGTTTTTTTTTGAAAACATTTTATTGTAATTTAAAACACTTGGGCCATTCCAGAAAATTTAGCTCAAATTTTAGTCATTTTTGGAAATGGTGTCTCAGATTAATTTGAACCTTGACACATAGATAGCCCTCATAAATATGATATATGTGCCATATATCGTTTTTTTACATTTGGTGTATTTAACGAATTATGGCGGGTCAAAGATTGACTTTTTAAGCAAAAGTAAAAAAAATACATCACGTTTAAAGAGCTGTAACTTCTTAACCAATGACCCGATTTTCACAAATTTAGGCTCATGTGAAAGCTGGGGTTCTTCTTTTTACTTTATATTTTTAAAATAACGTAGTTTTTTTTACAGAAATGATGCAAAAATGCAAAAACATTTTTTCTTTTCGAATATTTAAAAAAACACATCTTCGATTTTTTTTAAAAAAATTCTGGTGAAAAATAACAATGTTTTGTATAACATATTCAAAATTCAGAGTGGGATCTCCATGGGATCAAAAAATATTCTGTTTTAAGTACGAGGTTCTCATATTTTTCCCTTAGAAAATTTAAATTTCTAATGTTTTGAATGTTTTCAAAATTTTAATAGTATAGTTTTCTTTGAAAATTTTAATTTTTATATTGAAGAAACATAAAATTTTAATTTTCTAAGGTAAAATTTAAGAACTTCGCACTAAAACCAGAATATTTTTTGATCCCATTGGGATCCCACTCTGAATTTTGGATATGTTGTACAAAACAGTATTGTTTATCACCAAACTTTTTTTTAAAAAAATCGAAGATGTGTTTTTTTAAATATTCGCAACAAAAAAATGTTTTTGAATTTTTGCAACACTTCTGAAAAAAATCCGTATGTTTTTGAAAATATTTCCTAAAAGAATAAGAATTAAGCTTTCATATGAGCCATTACTTGTGATAATCGAATTACTAGTTAAAAAGTTAGAGCACGTTAAACGTCATGTATTTTTCTGAGTTTTGCTAAAAAAGTCGAACTTTGACCCGCGATAATTTGAAAACTACAGCAAATTTTGAAAATCCAAAAATGCAACATATCTCATATAAACGTGGATATCTATGAGCCAAATTCTCAGTGGCGTTCAAAGGCATGTTTCCGAACAGTGGGGCGAAAATTTTTGGAATTACCCACTTATTTATGTAATTGCTAACAATTTTTGTAATTAGGATTTTTTTCTGGTTTTTGTTATTAAAGATTTTACAATTATTTTTTATTTTAATAGGATTTTTCTAAGGAAATGTAAAATAAATTTATTATTATTTCTGTTAAAATAAGTTTTTTTTACTTTTTTGAATGACTAGTGTTAATATTTGCGTCGGTTTTAACAACTTTATAAGGTTTTTTAATGCAATCTGCAAAAAAAAAAAAAAGTTGACGGAGTTTACAGAGACGGAGTTTACATTTCATCACTTTTTGCCCTTTTTTTCGAAAACTATTTGTCGGAAATTGGTTTCCGAAAAAAAAATCATTAGATGTCAACTAAGTAGATACGTCAAAATATGATGATATTTCAGATGCACGCTAAGTAGTTTTGTTGTAAACGTGGAGACGGAGTTTACAGCATTTTTCGATTTTTCATTTATGATTTAGCTTTTCATACAGGGAAATTAATATGCAGGGAGCAAACTTGAAACCAATGATGCAAAATGATACTTTATAGCCTCGCGTTTAATAAATGTGGCAATAACCTATTATTTTTCTAAACACAATACGTCAAAAACAACAAAATTGTCAGGTTCCATAATGTCTAAAAAAAGTGTCGAAAAATCGTTACACAATTGAAGCCGTGTTTGTATGGGTAAAAGAGATAGTTATGACTATACAAAAATATTTTTTAAGAACGTCAACATGCCCTCTTTAAAAATGTAGTCAATTATTAAGAGTTTGGGTTATTGGTTGTTAAGATATAACCGGTTAAAGTTTAAAAATTGAAAATGTTACTGGCGACGGAGTTTACATTTGGCCTACAAAAATGAAAATAACATGTTTAAAATAGCTTACTAGTATCCGGATTGTTGTTAGTTATGTAGAACGCCAATCTATGCGACGTTGTACATTAAAAAATATGCGAATACTTTAACCCATGTATGAGATATTACACGATTACATGGTTTGGTTGACATTTTTTGATTTCACCCATATATTTTTACTATAGAAAACAAAATACAAAGTCATTAAAAACAAGTGTTATTTGTTTTAGAACTTTAGAACGCTTCAAAATAAGACACCGTTATGACCCACGGAAAAATAATGTTTTTTCCTTCACTTTTTTCAGATTTTAAAAAGATATAAATTTTAAAAAAATATTTTTAGTATCAAACATTTTTTGTCAAAAAAAACTCACCCTTTTGGAGCTAAAAATGAGCCTTCGAAAACACCCCAAAAAACTGACTCAAAAGCGCTTAAAATTAACGTATCAGGTATTTTGTTTGAAAATTTATCAATGGACTCCAATAATTCTCTGAGTTTTAGTTTTTGAGTCTAAAAAGAGGGCTCTTTTGGATGAATCGTTTTCATAAAAAATTTTAAATATTTGCTTCATTTTTGGAGAGTATGTTTGTTCACTGGGAACTCAAATATAAAAAAAAAAACGATTTCTCGTGTAAAAATAGCAACAATTAAAAGTAAATTAAAAGAATAATCATTTATTTTTTCATACAGAGCAAAAATGAATGACTTTAAATCAGCGACAGGCAAAAGCAATACGCGGCGTTTTTGCTCTCACACCTACATGCTCTCACACATTAAAGAAAAACAAAAAAACACAATTTCTCCTCTCTTGTTGTTTAAAATATACTTAGAGAAATAATCAATAAAGAATTTTAATGTCAAATTATTGTTTAAGGAACATTTTTTGGTAAACCAGGATGCTTAATTTGTTACTCTTTACTAAATATTTCATTGCCAGACATTTTGACAAATGTCATTTATTATCTTTTTTATTTCTTAAGTTGAAAAATGAATTCTTATTTTTACTATAAGTTTCTTTTAGTGCATTGAGTATGAGAGTGCAACATGTTACACACACCAATACAAAATATGATAGTATGTGTTTGCCTATCGCTCAGGGATGGAAAAGTTAGTACTTTAGTACTTTTTTCAGTACTTTTTCACTCTCAAAGATACCGTAGTACTCCCGCGACTGATTTAGTACCTTTTCTATACCAGACGATTTTTAACATTTGTTCAACCAAATCTAAAAAAATCCCCAAAAATCTACAGAGTTTCATTGGAAAAAGGCTTCAAAAGCTTCAAATAAATGAAGTTTTTGATTTTAGTCAACTTTTAATGGAGTTTTCTTTAAAAAATAAATCTATAAGGACAAATAACGTTCGTCGTACTGAAACTGGGGATTATTTTTTTTTTTTTAAGTACCGTCGATGGCGAAAAAGTACTTTTTTGTTTGAGCTCCAGTACCATTTTAAAATTCCGATTTTCCATCCCTGCTATCGCTGCTTTAAATTGACAAAATTTTTTAAGTGCAGTTATATTTCCAAAAGAGAATGAAATGTAGTAAATTTCTGTCTTTCTTCTGTATTTTATTTTAATCGAATTTCATTTAATTTTTGTTTTCAAACCATTGTAAAATTAAAAAAAAATTGCAAATTTTGTGGAAAGTGGAGTTACAAAAAATCGTCAAAATGTATGGGAATAAAATCAGAAAATCGTCAGCCGTCATTTTGCAAAATTTCATGTCAAAATGACAAAAAATCGTCACTTCTGGTAGCCCTGTATCCGATTGTGAGTACGTTTGGGCAACGTTAAACACAAAAATTGTTTTGTGGTTAACATATTCATAAAATCTGTTCTTAAATTTAGTGAATTTTTTCCCAAAACTCGAAACGTTGACTAATTTTTAGCTTAAAATTTTACCAGTTACTTATTTTAGGTCATTAAAAACTTTTCAAAATATGGACCACCCTATTGAACACGTCTAAAAAAATATATTTTTTTATTTTTATTTTTGAATTATAAATTCTTTTTTTTTAATTTTCAAAAATCAAAATCAATTTATTTTTTACGTAAATAAACGTTTAAAAAGTTATTGGAAATTTTTTCGAGTTCCAACACAATTTTAGGAGTAATTGCCCTTACATTTTTTTAAATACGTTAAGAAATTCTAAATGTTACCATATTTATATGCTCAAAAATCGAAAAAAATCGCTTAAAGTTACTTCAGAACAATCATACTCAAAATATTATTTAAAAAATTAAAAATATTATTTAAAAGTCAAAAAGCGGGATGAAGCGGGACTTTTGTTCAAAAGGCGGGATAGAAATTCAAGGCGGGATGAGACATCAAAAAGCGGGATAATCCCGCCAAAAGCGGGATGGTTGGTCAGGTTAGGTATAAATGAAGTTTTAATTAATTATACTAATTAATAAAAACGTACTTTTAAAAAATATTGTACTGTGTCACTTTTGCTAACTTCTGAAATAATGAATTTGGGTACTAGAAGCTTGAAATTTGGAATGTAGGACCAAAGTGTAGATTCTAAGACAGTAAAAAAGGAGTAAGACATTGTTGGTACCATTTGATCTTCTCCAATAATAGCAATAAAAACTAGAGATTTATACGTTTGTATAATATACGTTTGAAACTGCATTTACAGTTTTTCATTTCGTGATCCTGTGTCCTTTTAAAAGGACTTTAAAGTTTTGGAGAATTAAATTTTATAAAATATTTTTTAATATTTATACTTGACCTATGATGCCACTATTGATAGCAAATGAAAGAGGAGGAGCTCTCCTAATTTTCCTATTTTATTATTTTTACATATCAGGAAAAAGGTGGTAGGATACGTCCATTAAAAAATATCATTTAAAATTTTCAACAAAATATTTTAATAAAGTTTTAAAATGACTTTATTCACATCCTTTTATCCTGATATGGAAAAAAATATAAAAATTATAAAATTAGGGGAGATCCTCCGCTTTTATCTGCAGTCACCAGTGTCATCCTAAGACAATTAAAAATATTTCAAAAATATTTTACAAAATGTATCCTTTGAAACTTTGAAGTTCTTTTTAAAGAAAAGAGGACCACGAAATGAAAAACTATAAATGCGGTTTTACTCCATTTGATCTTTACTTTCAGAAGTATATCATCCGGTTCAGGTTTAATATTGGCTGTCGGACGGTGTAGTCTTTAACAAAAAAGAAGACAGACTAATTGGTCTCAAATCCTTCGGAGCTGTGTGGGAATTTTGCCCAGCCCTTGGGATAAAGACGACTCTGGTATCCCTCCATTTTAAAGGAATATACGCTCAAAAAAAAACCTTGTCAAATTACAAGAAAAAGTCTCATAATCCCATTTTACCAATATTTGACAGTTTTCCTTGTTTTTTAACAAATAATTTTCAATCGAAATTTGCATTTTTTTTGTAATTTTACAGTTTTTCTTGTAATTTTAAAAATTTCCAAGATCTAGTAAATTTACGAAAATTTTTGTAACTTTCATTTCGCCAAAAAAGTTGTAAATTTACAATTTTATTGGTAAAATTTTTGTAAAATTACAAAAACCTTCGTAATTTTTACTAGGAATTCTCGTAAAATAGGAGGTAGCACAAAATTTTGTAAAATCACGAAACCTCCTTGTAAGTTTTATCGCGTCAAAAAAATTGTAAATTAATATTTTTTTTTTGTAAAAAGCTTGTAAAATTACAAAATTATTGGTAAAAAGCTTGTAAAATAAAAAGGAATACTTGTCAAATAGGAGGTAGCAAAAAAAAGAAGATTTTTTCTTTAATTTTTTTTTTTGAGTGTACGCCCAGTTGAGGCATGCTGTGTATAGATTTCTGGCTGTATAAATTCCATCAGGTATAGGGGATTTATACAGCCAGAAGCTTTTAATTTCCCAGATTAATGTTGGCATATTTATTATTTCCGAAGCAATTTCATATGCTTGGGCGTCAGAACATTCCAAAGCTTGAAACGGCGCCATGGAATTGCCCGGAAAATGCGTGTTTAGAAGGAGATCCGGCGGCTCTCCACTGGAGGAAGAATACACCCAATTAGGATCTTTTAGGTATCGCAGGGTGCAAGGAGAAGAAGACAGAACTTTGCGCAGCCTGGAGGCCTCAGAAATGTTTTCTATGTTTCCATAGAAGTTTTTCCAAGAATCACATGTGAAACTTGGCTTCCCTTTTTATTGAAGCTTAAAATTAACGCCGATAATAATTTAAAATTTCTATGGGTAAGCGTATATACACACAAAAAAAAACTTGTCAAATTACCAGAAAAAGTCACGTAATCCCATTTTACCAATATTTGACAGTTTTCCTTGTTTTTTAACAAACAAATTTCGACCGAAATTTGCAGCTTTTTTTGTAACTTTACAATTTTTTTTGTAATTTTACAAATTTCCAAGATAATTTTACCGGGCACTGCCTAATAGGTTATCATAGAAAGAAGATGGGACTTATTTCTGATGCAAGCTATAGAAGGTGCGATGAACCTAACACTGAAGAAACGGTCGAACATATTCTTTGCCAATGTCCTGCTTTGGCCAGAACCCGACTGCACATTTTAGGCAGACATGACTTCGATAGCTTGGAAACGGTTTCGAATGTCGACCTAAGGCAAATAGTATAATTCGCGATGAGGACAAATGCGTTCTATCAGCGTCGCTGAGGAATTATTGTGGTTTCGCTATGGACCATCCGGTCTATGTGAGGAGTCATTGACTCCGCCACCTCTAACCTAACCTAACCTAAGATAATTTTACAAAAAAATCTAGTAAATTCACGAGAATTCCTTGTAAGTTTTATTGTGCCAAAAAAGTTGTAAATTTACAATTTTATTAGTAAAAAACTTGTAAAATTACAAAAAAGCTCGTAATTTTTACTAGGAATTCTCGTAAAATAGGAGGTAGCAAAAATTTAGTAAAACCACGAAACCTAGTAAATTGTAAATTTACATTTTTTTTGGTAAAAAGCTTGTAAAATTACAAAATTATCGGTAAAAAGCTAGTAAAATAACAAGGAATTCTTGTCAAATAGGAGGTAGCACAAAAAAGAAGATTTTTCTTGTAATTTTACAAGGTTTTTGTTTTTTAGTGTACGCCCAGTTGAGGCATGCTGTGTATAGATTGCTGCAGCTTTTAATTTTAAAAGCCTGAAGCTTTAAAAATAACAAGTTTTTCTTGATGTTCTACAAAGTTTTCCGTCCAAATATTAACTAATATTTTAAGTTAAAAAAAAATATTTTTTTTTTTCACTTTATTTGGAACTTTCCAATTTTCTAGTCAAAAAGGGAATCCAAAGACAGGTCCAATATATTTTATAGAAGGCGTGGTCAAATATTGGAAAAATGGTCAAATTTGTGGCGAGTTGCCTTGATTAAATATTTATCACATTGAAACGGAATGCACCACAATCTCAAAAATTAACATTCTTATATAGTTTTGTATGGGCTATCGAATACAATTTTTTTCTTTGCAAAATTTTCAGAACCCGTTCTAAAATTTTCCATTTTTTAAAAAAGTAAATTTATCAAAAATCCGGCCTTTTTTTTCTTTTTTTTAATTTTTTTTTTTATGCTCAAAAAAATAAAACTGTAAAGTTAACAAATTTTTTTTTGTTAACTTGAGTTTACTGGCTTTTTAGCAAATTTTTAGTTAAAATCAGCGTTTTAACTACTTTTTTTAGTTAAGTTCAATTTACGAAAATACTAGTTTTAAACAAATTTTGAATTATTTTTTTTTTGTTGACTTTAAAACTGAGTTTACGAATTTTTACTAATTAATTTGCTGATTTTTCGTAACAAATTTGTTAAGTGAACTTTCTTGTGTAGCCTCCTATGCGAATCTTATAAGTTCTACTTAAGCTGATGAAAAAACAGAAAAAATAAACTTACAATTTTTACAAAATATTTTGTAAATTTTAGTTTACGAAAAGTAACAAAAAGTTTAGCTGAATTCAACTAATTTTTTTGTTAATATATGTACATAAAAACGTTACGAAATTTCAGCTAAATTTTTAGTTAAAGTTACGGTTTTTATACCCTCCACTCTAGTGATAGAGGGTATATATAAGTTTGTCATTTCGTTTGTAACACCTCGAAATAATGGTCTAGGACCCCATAAAGTATATATATTCATGATCCTCGATCGATTTTAAGACGATCTAGCGATGTCCGTCCGTCCGCCCGTCTGTCCGATCCTCGATCGATTTTAAGACGATCTAGCGATGTCCGTCCGTCTGTCCGTGTCTGTCTGTTGAAAACACGCTAACTTTTGAAAGACTTTACGGAGTCTCCTGAAGTTTGGCATATATGTTGGGCATTTACCTGGTCAGGTTGGTATTGCAATCCAGCGAAATCGCTCTAGTGGTTCAAAAGTTATGAGCAAAAGACTGAATTTCGGCAAGGGTTTTTCGTGAATTTATGAGATAAAAAGCACTATAACTTTCGAAAATCAACTCTGAGGATGCTGAAGCTTGGCATATATATTTTTCGTTCCTGCAGCCTAGTTCGTATTGAATTTCACCCAAATCGGTCCAGTGGTTCAAAAGTTATTAGCAAAACCGTGAATATCAGATTAGCTTCACCTTAAATTCACATGGTGAAAACCCGTTAACCTGTTTTAAAACCATTGGTAAGTCACAAAAATATTTTAAAACGTGTTTTTGTCACTCAAAAATATTTTTATACCAAAACAAAAAAAAAATACACTCGAAAAAAATTTTACACTCAAAAAAAATTTGACACTCAAAAAAAAAAAAATTTGTAATTTTTTTTTTATGTAAAATTCTAAAAAATTTTACACTCAAAAAAAAATAGTAATTTTTTTTTTTTAATGTAAAATTCGAAAAAATTTTACACTCAAAAAAAAATTAGCATTTTTTTTTGTTTCAAAAATTACTAAAAAAATTTTTTTTTACACAAAATAAAATATTTCTAATCATAACTGTTATTTTTTTCACGTTAGAAAATTTACTATCACTTAAAATGGGCATTGTGGAGGGTATTCATAGATTCGGCCAAGTCGAATTTAACTTTTCTACTTGTTTTTGCTATATTCATTCTACGAAAAGTTAGCTAAATATTTTTAGTTAAATTAACTAAAAATTTAGTAGGCCCAAAATCAGGTGCTTTTTTAGTTAAATTTAACTAAATTTTTTGCTAACTTTACAGTTTTTTTTTTTGAGTGTAAGTTTAGATGTTTGTCCATCCACACAAAAAAATTCAGAAAAACATTTTTTTGAGAAAATCGCATTTGAATTTTAGATTTCATAACAATTTTGTATTTTCTTGTATTATCGTTGCGAATGAGTATTATTAATTGCATCAATATTACTCATTCGCAACGTTAATACAAGAAAATACAAGCAAATTACAAAATTGTTATGAAATTTAAAATTCAAATGCGAAAATATTGCACAGAGATGACTGAAACTTAACATATTTATTGGAAGTTCTCCCGAGAAGTTTGGTATTGCATTTGAGCGATATCGGTTCAGCGGTTCAAAAGTTATGAACGAAAATGTAAGCACACCTCAAAAATTTCAGTACATTCAACATAACCTAAAAATACAAAATGCTTTAATTCGACTTCTGGTTGACATATGTGAACATAATTGAACACCAAATGGTATTTTTTGATAAAAAAAGAAAAAAATAGCGGATTTTTTTTTTACCAAAATTTTTTTTCGCGGAAATTTTTTTTCAAAAATTTTTTTTTTCAAAAGTAAATTCCTTTTAAATAAAATTTTTTGCAATAATATTTTGAAATTGTGGAGGGTATCACTACATTCGGCAAGGCCGAATTTAACTTTTTTACTTGTTTTGTTTTCCGTGTGTGCGAGTATGTGTTTTTCTCTTGCATTATTTTACTTACAAAAACAAATACAGAAGTATAAACAGTTTGTTGAAAGATTTTTTATTTCTTATATAGATTTTTGAATTCTCATTTTGTTTATAGTTTTATGTGTATGTATATTAAAGGTGTCCTAACGACTAAGGTAATTTTTCAAAATCACTTTTTAATACGTGGTAGGGTCCTAAATTGTAGTTTTGTATCTAAAAATGAGTGAGCCAAAATTTGGAGACAATCGGATAAAAATAACTCGTGCCGAAAATGGATTGAAGTTTTGGGACACTCTTATCTTATGAAAAAACACGTTTTTTCTAGTTTTTTGAAAAATATTGGTATATGCTATTTTTTGTTTATTTTTTTTTTTTTTAAGTAATATGAAAATGGTAATAAATTACCTTTCCAAAAAGCTTAAAAAAATTCAAATCGAATGAAAAATATGCATTTTACGCATACATGCCCCAGACCATTGCATGGTTTTTAAAGCCAAAATTTGAAAATTTTCAAAATTTTTTGGCAAAAAAATAAAAAAAAATTAAATTTTACTTTATAATTATATTAAATACATGTTATAGATAAAAACTAACAGATATGGTAGTCTAACTTTTTTTTCATTTGGCGTGGGTAGTGATATAATTTCCGCGGATTCCAAAGAAAATGAGTTTTTCTAAAATAATTTAGCAGATATGGGAAACAATTTTCTGTATTGTATTATACGAAGTGAAATACATAAAATCTGTAAATTTTTTGAGAATTCGGGCATCTTTAACCCCTTTTCGTCGAGGTGAAATGACAAATTTGAGACGTTATACATTTCAATAATACAAAATATCTGCACATATCCGATTTCTCAAAAGTTACAGAATTTACGTTTTACACCTCGATCCGCACAATAGAGCACAAATTTTCAAAAATTTGCTTAATTATTGTAGAAAAAAGCATTTTATTTGGAATCCGCGGAAATTTTATCACTACCCGCGCCAAATAAAAAAAAAGCTTGAATACCATATCTGCTATTTCTAATCTTAAACATATTTTCAATTTGATCATAAAGCAAAATTAAATTTTTACTATTTTTTTGCCTAAAAATTTTGAAAATTTTGAAATTCTGGCTCTAAAAACCATACAATGGTCTGGGGCATGTATGCGTAAAATGCTTATTTTTCATCCGATTTTAATTTTATTAGTCGTTTTGAAAAGGTAATTTAGTACCATTTTCATATTATTTCACAAAAAATTTAACAAAAAATATCAAATACCAATGTTTTTCCAAAAACTAGTAAAAACGAGTTTTTCGTTCTTATAAGAATGTCCCAAAACTTCAATCCATTTTCGGCACGAGTTATTTTTAGCCGATTGTCCCCAAATTTTGGCTCACTCATTTTTAGATACTAAAGAACAATATAGGACCCTACCAGGTATAAAAAGGTGATTTTCGTTTTTAAGGACACCTCTAATGTATATAAAAGGTTGATACCTATCTTTATAAGATTGTCTTACTGACTATGTCATTACGGCATAAATATATTTGGTAAAGTTTGAAAAAATATTTTTTTTTTAATTTTTTTATTAAAATTTTTTTTTTTTTTAATTATTTATTTTTTTAAAAATTAATTATTTTTATTTTGTTTTTAATTTATACAATTAAAATTTTAATTTGTTTCCAAATTTGTTAATTAAATTTTTAATTTATATAATTAAAATTTTAATTATTATTTTTTATTTTTATTTTAATTCAATTTTTTAGTTTATAGTATTAAGTTTTTAATTAACTAAATATCCATTTATTTTGAGGATGTTTATTCTGGCTCGAGGTCATAATTTTCTTTACTAATTAAAACCATGATATTCTCATAATTTTCAGAAAAAATTTTTTTTGTTTTAAATTTATTTATGTTAAAAACAAAAAAAAAAATAGTTTTCTTGAAAATTATGCTATGAGAATATCATGGTTTAAATAAGTAAAGAAAATAATGACCTCGAGCCAGAATAAACATCCTCAAAATATAATATTTTAAAGGTCGGAAAAAACAATTTTTGTTGTTTAATAAAAATTAATCAGAATTTAAATATTCATTTATTTTTAATTAACGACATACAAATATTTTTAATTTATATGCACATTTTAGTGATTAGTCCGGATTTAATTAATTTTTTTAATTAAATCTACGAATTTTTTTATTAAATTTTTTCTGTGTAAAAGGCAACTATTCCGACGATTTTGAAATTAAAAAAAATAATAATTTACTCCATCCTGTTGCACAATTAAAATTTAGAATAAATAACTTATTTTTATTATGAACAAAAATTAAACAAACTTGGTAAAATTTATTAAATGTATATTTTTTTAATTAACTTACCTTTGTCTTTTTATAGTTTCTTTCTGAAAAACAAGAAAAAAAAAAACAATTAAAAAACATTAATTGACAGAAATACGACAGTTTTAATTTCAATTATTTGCACTGTAAATAAATCAGTCTATTAAACATGGTGTTGAAAATAAAATTTTATTCAACTATCTTTGTAATTGAATCAATTAAACAAATTGTTAGTATTACAACTTTTAAAAATAACACTCAAATAAAAACAATGTATTGCAAATTAAATTTAATATTATTGTAAAAAGTGACGATAAAATAATGTTATTCACAAAATATATTTGTTTTTAATTTAGAAAACAGATATATTTTTTTAGTGCTCTTCTATATTTTTAAATAGGCCGAAAAATGTATATTTGTAACAAGTTCATCATCCCTAAAGTCACTAACTCTTAAAACCGCAATATTACCTCCTTATGAAATAAATAAAGGTCCATTATTTTTAAACAAAAGTATCAAATTTCATCTGAAAAATAATTTATTGTTGTTATGGTCAACCTTTAAGTATTTTACCACATTTGCACATTTTCAAACCCAACAACTGTTACATAAATTGCAATTTCTCATTGAGGTTTCCTTTTCAGATTTTTTTTTTTTTACATTCATTTCAATAAGGTAATAATTTTCTGGACTCATAAACATAAATTATTTGCAAATGTTTATTCATTTATGGTTGTTTTTTTGTTATTTATTTTGTAATATTAATGTCAGATTTGCATTTGCGACCCTTATTTGAAGATTTATGCAAGTTTTGCAAAAAACGAAAAAAAAAAAATGATATCACATCCTTATTTGCCCCATAAAAATTGCAAACTTTATAAAAAAAGTTATTTCCTTAAAAGATGTCCAATATTTATGTATGTTTGATACTCATATTTCAATATTTTTGGTTTATTTTATGTTTATTGAAGAAACATCTTTTACACAATATTGCTTAGTATTGTAAATAAGAAGCCATTACCGCCAAAATATTGAAAGTGTCAAAATGTTTTACATTACTTTGTGAATCAAGGGAAAATAAGTTTGGGTTGATTTTTGTAATTACCCGAAATATTGGTCTTAGATCTAATGGTTTTAAAAACATAGCTATTGTTTTTTTTTATGGCCCACTGTAGTTTTTATTATTTTTAAAGACATTGTGCTCGATTCTCGAATACGATTTCACCATTCACCAAATTTTTAAAAATTCGATATTCTTTCGAATTTTAAGGTTTTAATTTTTTTTTCTTGTAACAATTAAAGATCTAGCTAATATATTTAATAATTACAAGAACAAATTTAATAATCTTAAAATTCAAAAGAATATCAATTTTTAAAAATTGGGTGAATGGTGAATTCGAGAATCGAGCACATTATTTGGAAAACGCAAAAAAAGATATTTAAAATGTACTTCTGATTTAAAAATGTATTCAAAAACCTTTAGTAGAATTTTATTTCAGTTCTATTCAAAGAACATATTAACCCCCTTACTGTCATATTTACACTGTGAGCCTCAGCGATGTTTAGATTGAACTTTAGTGTCGACGAAAAGTGTAAACGCAGTTTGATTTCTACTTGATTAAATGTCAACAAAACTGTTAACTGTTGTTCGGTCCTTAAGCGACTGATCAAATGAGTTTAACATCTTAAGAAGCTTTTGGTTGAGCTTTACCCTTGCCTTATTTTTAAGTCGTCAGCACAACGGGTTCGTCCGCTGAGTTGTCAAATATGTCCGAAAAGGAGAAATTTTTGTATTTCAAATTTCTCAAAAACTTGATGTAATGGAAAAATTTGGGGACCGGATTAGTGACCAGGAGAATTATTGTTATCACGTGTATAATGTGACTTTCCATTTGCGTTATAAAGTTTTTTATACCCTCCACTGATAGAGGGTATATATAAGTTTGTCATTCCGTTTGTAACATCTCGAAATATTGGTCTAGGACCCCATAAAGTATAAATATTCATGGGCCTCTATCGATTCTAAGACGATCTAGCGATGTCCGTCCGACTGTCCGTCTGTTGAAAACACGCTAACTTTTAAAAGACTTTACGGAGTCTCCTGAAGTTTGGCATATATGTTGGTCATTTACCTGGTAAGGTTGGTATTGCAATCCAGCGAAATCGGTCCAGTGGTTCAAAAGTTATGAGCAAAAGAGTGAATATCGGCAAGGGGTTTCCGTGAATTTTCGAGATAAATAAAACGATAATAAAACGATCTGAAGCTTGGCATATATATTTGCCGTTCCCGTAGCCTGGTTTGGGTTAAATTTCAGCTAAATTGTTCAGTGATTCAAAAGTTATTAGCAAAACCGTGAATTTCAGATTGGTTTAACCTTAAATTCACGTGTTAAAACAACCGAGCTTTAAGAAAACCAGCTTTAAAATACATTGGTAAGCCAAAAAATTACTTTACAAAGTATTTTTGTAAAAAAAAATATTTTTGCACAAAAAAAAAATTACACTCGAAAAAAATTTTACATTCAAAAAATGAGTAATTTTTCTTTTTTTTTACAAAAATGGCAAAAAAAAAAGATTTTTTTACTCAAAGTAAAATATTCTAATCAAAATTGTTCTTTTTAACGTTAAAAATTTTTTAAAAGAGCATTGTGGAGGGTATTCATAGATTCGGCCAAGTCGAATTAACTTATCTACTTGTTTTTCTTATGATTTGTATCGGAAAAAATCATTTTTTTGAGAATAAGACCTCATTGGGAAATAATTGGTGCCCTAAGGGTTAAGGCGACTGACCAAATGAGTTCAGCATCCTTAAGAGCAATGTTTAGGCTTTACCCTCGAAGTCGCTATCACATCGGGTTTATCCGCTGTGAGTTGTCAAAAATGCTTGAACTTTGACCTCAATTTTCTCAAAAACCTGATGTGATTGAAAAGTTTGGAGACCAGATTTGTGATCACTGGAACAATTGCAATTAACTGTGTATGGTCGCTTCCCAGTCGCAACAAGTTCTTTTTAAAAACGTTAAGTACACAGAAAATAATATCGAATATTTTATTTCAATTAAAACTTTAATTGTTTTTTAATTTAATATTAATTAAATTTTTAATTAATATAAATTATTGTTTAATTAAATTTTTAACTTTATTTTAAATAACATTTTAATTGTTTTTAAATTTAAAATTAGTCAAATATTTAATTAATATAATTAATTTTTTAATTAAATTTTTAGCTTCACTTAGTTTTGTTTATTTTTGTGTTTTGTTTTCCGTGTGTGCGCAAGTGTGTGTTTTTTTCTTTCATTGTATTACATAAAAAAAAATACTTAAGTATAAACAGTTTGCTGAAAGTTTTTTTTTTATTTCTCATATAGTTTTTTGAATTCTCATTTTGTTTATAGTTTTATGTGCATGTATATTAGACTGCCCAGAAAAAAAGCGAAGTTTTTATTTTCTTGGGGGATACCTGCAAATTTTGTTCCTTTTTGTGCAAAAAAATTTCGGTTTTTTTTTGGGATTTTTAAAATAATATCTAGAGGTCGCGATCTCGCGTTTTATAACGATTTATTTTTTTTTAGTTTTTTATTATTTTAAATTGTTAAATATGATTAATATGATAAAATATTAATAATTTCAGACCAAAAAAAAATTAAATTAAAAATTAAATATCGCTCATTCCATGAGATGTCTCCCAGCATCTAATCAAATGTTCCTTAATTTATTTGAAATTTTGCACACATGAACACTATGAAGCTATTAAAATAAATCAGTTGTTAGTTCCGAGAAAATCCGTGAATTCGCGAATATATTCGCGTTCGCGAATTCGTGGATTTTCGCGAAACTAAAAACGAATTTATTTTAATTGCTCCATAGTGTACCTGTGTGCGAAATTTCAAATAAATTAAAGAACATTTGATTAGATGCTGGGAGACATCTCATGGAATGAGCGATATTTAATTTTTAATTTATTTTTTTTTTGTCTGAAATTATTAATATTTTATCATATTAATCATATTTAACAATTTAAAATAATAAAAAACTCAAAAAAAATAAATCGTTATAAAACGCGAGATCGCGACCTCTAGATATTATTTTAAAAATCCCAAAAAAAAACCGAAATTTTTTTGCACAAAAAGGAACAAAATTCGCAGGTATCCCCCAAGAAAATAACAACTTTGTTTTTTTCTGGGCAGTCTAATGTATATAAAAGGTTTATAATTAACTTTATAAAATTGTCTTATTGTTAGTGACTTTGTCTTTACGGCATAAATATATTTGGTAAAGCTTGAAGAAACATTTTTTTATACTATTTTATTTAAAAAAAGTTTTTTTTTTAAGTTATTTATTTTTAAAAAAATGTATTGTTTTTAATTTATTTTTTTTAATTTATAGAATTAAAAATTTTAATTATTTTTAAAAAATTTTTTAATTAAATTTTTAATTTATATAATTAAAACTTTATTTATTTTTTTTTTTAAATTTTAATTAATTTTTTTAATTTATAGTATTAAGTTTTTAATTAAATAAATATTCATTTATTTTTAACTAATGACATACAAATATTTTTGATTTATATGCGCATTTTAGTGATTGGTCCGGATTTAAATAATTTTTTAATAAAATCTACGAATTTTTTAATTATTTTTTTTTTTATTTTTTTTCTGTGTAGTGTAATTTTAAAATACACGTTTCCAATACTAATAACAAGTGAGAGTGTTAAAGTCAGCTGTGCCGAATCTTTTAAACCCTCCAATATATAATAAAATAAAAAAATTACAGGGACGTTTTTTGGGGGGGGGAAGGTCGAAGCGGTGAGTTGGGGGCTCTTTTCCCCTTTCGGAATATGTTAACAAGTTTAATTTATTCTGATTTGTGCACTAAAGTATTATAATTTTATTAATTTTTTATCCCCTGGATCCAAGCGCAAGACTTTGAAGTTCTGCGAACATAAAAATGTTTCATTAGTTTAACAAAAATACAAAAAAACTTCTAAAAAATGAGAATTTTTCAATGTTTGGTTAAGTTCTTCAAAGGGGGACATTTTCCCCCTTATCCGATTTTGCCCACTTCCGAACTTAACCTGCCTAGGACCATAACACATATTCCTGTTAAACTTGAGGGGTCTAGCTCTTTTATTTTGAACTGTATCGTGTTAACTACAGACGGACGGACGGACATCGCTAGAATGTCCTAGAATCGATCACTGATCAATAATATATATACTTTATGGGGTCCCCGACCGATATGTCGATGCGTTACACACGGACAGACAAAGTGAGTATACCCCCATACTGTAGTTGGAAGATATAAAAAATTGGTTGGTTTTGTGGGCTTGGTCAACAAAAAATGAAAACGATTTGATACAACCTTTCTGATGACATATTTCTGTTTAGGAGACAAAATACTTTAGAAAATGTACCCTAGAAGTTTGTGCAAAAAATTGATTGATTTTTGTAGAGTAGTGTTATTTAAAATCTCAACTAATCTAAATCCAATCGGTCCATGTTTTGAATGGGCACCCATTTCGCGGCAAACTATAGTGAAGGGTTTAATATAGACGATGTGACCGATTGTAATTGATTGATTTAAAATTATAAAATTTACAATTGTTGTTTGTAGACTACACTCAAATAAAAAACTGGTAAAACGCCTGGTAAAATGCCTTGTAATACCGTCCTACCAATATTTAACAATTTTTCTTGCTTTTTAACAAAAATTCTTGTACTTTGCTCAAACGAGAACTACAGTTTTATTGGTAATTTTACAAATTTATTTTCGTAATTGTATTCTACCATTTTGAAAGGTTATTTTACAAAAAAAAAAAACTGTAATTTTACAACAAAGTTTTTATTACGAGGATTCTAGTTGATTTACAAAAAAAAACCTGTTATCTTACAAAAATTATATTATACGAGGATTTATGTTGGGCCATTACAGAAAATTTAGCTCAAATTTTAGTCATTTTTGGAAATGGTGTCTCAGATTAATTTGAACCTTGACACATAGATAGCCCTCATAAATATGATATATGTGCCATATATCGTTTTTTTACATTTGGTGTATTTAACGAATTATGGCGGGTCAAAGATTGACTTTTTAAGCAAAAGTAAAAAAAATACATCACGTTTAAAGAGCTGTAACTTCTTAACCAATGACCCGATTTTCACAAATTTAGGCTCATGTGAAAGCTGGGGTTCTTCTTTTTACTTTATATTTTTAAAATAACGTAGTTTTTTTTACAGAAATGATGCAAAAATGCAAAAACATTTTTTCTTTTCGAATATTTAAAAAAACACATCTTCGATTTTTTTTTAAAAAATTCTGGTGAAAAATAACAATGTTTTGTATAACATATTCAAAATTCAGAGTGGGATCTCCATGGGATCAAAAAATATTCGGTTTTAAGTACGAGGTTCTCATATTTTTCCCTTAGAAAATTTAAATTTCTAATGTTTTGAATGTTTTCAAAATTTTAATAGTATAATTTTCTTTGAAAATTTAAATTTTTATATTGAAGAAACATAAAATTTTAATTTTCTAAGGTAAAATTTAAGAACTTCGTACTAAAACCAGAATATTTTTTGATCCCATTGGGATCCCACTCTGAATTTTGGATATGTTGTACAAAACAGTATTGTTTATCGCCAAACTTTTTTTTAAAAAAATCGAAGATGTTTTTTTTTAAATATTCGCAAAAAAAAATGTTTTTGAATTTTTGCAACACTTCTGAAAAAAAACCGTATGCTTTTGAAAATATTTCCTAAAAGAAGATGAATTAAGCTTTCATATGAGCCATTACTTGTGATAATCGGATTATTAGTTAAAAAGTTAGAGCACGTTAAACGTCATGTATTTTTCCGACTTTTGCTAAAAAGGTCGAACTTTGACCCGCGATAATTTGAAAACTACAGCAAATTTTGAAAATCCAAAAATGCAACATATCTCATATAAACGTGGATATCTATGAGCCAAATTCTCAGTGGCGTCCAAAGGCATGTTTCCGAACAGTGGGGCGAAAATTTTTGGAATTACCCTGTTGTTTAAAAAAAAAAACATTTTTTTTTTTGTCAATTTTCGATTTTTTTTTAAATTTTCCAAGTTCCGGACAAAAAAAAATTTTGATTGAAAAATATTTAAAAAAAGATGACAAAGTTTTTAAAAATTTATTACGAAGATTCTAGTTAATTTACAAAAAAAAAAAATAGTTATTGTACAAAAATGATTTTATTACGGGGATTTATATTGTTAAACAAAAAATTCCTTTTTTTTGTAAATTTACCATTTTGGTTTGTAAATTTACCATTTTGGTTGGTAAATTTACCATTTTTTTAAACATATTTACCATTTCTTCTTGTAAGTTTACCATTTTTTTTTATTTTTCCGGTTATTTTACCAATTTTTGGCGCATTCAAAATTACGAGGAAATCCTCGTAATTTTACGAGAATTTTACCTACCTCCTATTTTACGAGAATAGCCTCGCAAAATCACGAGATTTTTTGGTAACTTTACAAGGTTTTTTTTGAGTGTAAAATTCCGCGATTTGTTTTTTCTGTGTACATTACATTTGGTTTTTAGCACTTACAATATTTTGGCTGTGAAGGCTTGGTATTATCTTAAATGTTAAAATATACAAAGATTATGTTACAATAAATTTTTTGCCGTTACTTTATGAATATTGAAAAAAATTTTAAGTGCTTGTAAATATTTTGGCCACTCAAAGAAGGTTTAACTTAAGTGGGATTTTAAACGAAAAGTTAAATAAATAATATGTATACAAAAGTTTTCCCCGAATTTACTTAGGATATTATTTTATAAAATATAATGCTTCATTTTATAAGCCATTTGAAAATGAGAATTTAACCTTGAAACTGTATAGCAATACACCTTTGTCATGACCAGTGTTACAATTAGTAGAGGTGTTTAAGGTGCTAGATTTACAGTAAAAAAAGTGGGTGCTAGATTTTGTTTCTCATAATTCACAGGTTTTTATCTGTGAAGTATTTAGCTCTTTATGTCTTAATATCTTAACTGCAATTAAAATTCTTAAAATAGAAATAGAGATATTTTGAGGATGTTTATTCTGGCTCGAGGTCATTATTTTCTTTACTAATTAAAACCATGATATTCTCATAGCAAAATTTTCAAGAAAATTTTTTTTTTTTGTTTTAAATTTATTTATGTTGGTCATTTTTGCAAGACTTAATCGACACGTGTTTCGGAATTTGTCAGATTCCATTGTCAAGATTATTTCGTAAAAATCGAAACGATTTACTACAAAGTAGCAAACGAGTCTAATGACAAATTGAAATAGAGAAATATAATAGAATACAATCAAAATAATAACCAAACTAAATTTTGAGACACAATTTTCTTAAAAATAGTTTGAACATTTTCCCCACTGTTTAGTACAAATTATTTAAAATTTTCACCGGAACGATCATGTACAGAAGCTACAGTTAACCTCATTACTGGTCACAACACATTGGGTAAACACATGGTAACAATTGGAATTAGAAATGATAATACATGTAGATGGTGCAGAGAATCCGTAGAAGATACATATCATTTCTTATGCGAATGCCCTGCACTGTCATTTAGAAGATAAAAAATTTTTGGTTCTTATATTTTTCAGAATTTATCCGAATTACGAGGCACGAATCCTTGGACCCTACTGGGATTTATAAGGGCATCTAAATGGGACGCATAAAGGAAAACCACTTTGGGCTACACAGTAGAAGAAGAGAGAGGATCAAAGTTTCAAAGGAATCATAATGGGCCACATCACGGCCTCTATGGGCGCTGGTGTATACCAGTGTCATCCTTCATAACCTAACCATGTACAGAAAAAAAAATATTTGCCAATGAACGACATTCATAGTATTTATGAACAAATACATAAAAATTATGAACTTTTTCATTAATTTTTTGAACTTTTTCATAGTATTTATGAAAAAAATTTAAATAGTTATTATTAGGGATGTGATTTCCATGCAAATGCATTTTTTTTTGTCGATAGTCTAAAGTCGATATCAACCAATTATCTTTCCGAATCAAGAAATTTGGGTTAAAATGGCATCGTTTTTTTTTGCATATTTTGGTTAAAATGCATATTTTTATATATTTTGGTTTGAAATGCATATTTTAAGCATATTTCCAACTTTTAAGTGCATATTTTGGCATAAATTTGCAAAAATTCAAATTGAAATTTATTTGCTTCAAAAACTGTTTAAAATTTAAAAAATTTATTTAGAAAATAAGAAATTTGTATACCCTCCAACTACAGTATGGGGGTATACTCACTTTGTCATTCCGTGTGTAACGCATCGAAATATCGGTCGGGGACCCCATAAAGTATATATATTATTGATCAGTGATCGATTCTAAGACATTCTAGCGATGTCCGTCCGTCTGTACGTCCGTCCGTCCGTCCGTCCGTCTGTAGTTAACACGATGCAGTCCAAAATAAAAGAGCTAGGAACCTCAAGTTTGGCACAAATATGTTCCTAGGCAGGTTAAGTTCGGAAATTGGCCAAATCGGACCAGGGGGAAAAAAGTTCCCCCTTGAAGAACTAAACCAACCTCTAAAAAAATACACGTTTTTACATGTTTTTTTGTATTTTTGTTAAATAAATGAAACATTTGGTATATTTATCGCGATGGGAAGGTGCTCTCAACGTGCCCCACTGATCCTATCAACTCCCCCCCCCCAAAAAAAAAAACGCCCCTGTCAATTTTTTTTTTTTTTTTTGTTTACATTTTGGAGGGTATAAAAGATTCGGCACAGCCGAATTTAACACTCTCACTTGTTTTTTTTATTATTTGAAATTTTTTTATAGATTGTCTTAGTTTCTAAAAAATCTTGCTTACATAAAGTTTTAAATGTAACTATTCAAACTCGGCGTTATTTTTTACTTTTTTAGAAGATTCTCGCATGAAAACAAGATTTTTATTGCACAAATTTTATTTTTTAGTGCATATTTTAAGGTTTTTTAGTGCAAATTATTAATTTTTTAGCGCATATTTTAAGCGCATATTTTTGATTTTTTAGTGCATGAAAATCTCATCCCTACTTATTATATTTCACATATTATGATTTATTCGTAAATACTATGAAAAAGTTTATAAATTTTATGAAAAAGTTAATAAATTTTATGAAAAAGTTAATAAATTTTATGAATTTGTTCATAAATATTATGAAAGTCGTTCATTACATTTTTTTTTGTATGATTTTGGTCTAAGCGAGGTTCGTCATTTTTGTTGTTTAAATCATGATAAACAGTTTTTGTGAAGGATTTAAGCGATCACAATTAAAGAAAAAGATTCCGTAGGGGAAATTTTCATAAATGTGAGCTTTTGAGAGATTTGTTGTGAAAAAGAGGCACCACTAAAGTACAAAAACAATTTCTAATTGAAATATTCTAAGGTCCTGTGGCATTTTTGTATGAAAGACTCTGTGATAATCTTCTAATAAAAAAAATTCTTAGACTCTGAGACTCTTTCCCTAGAAGAATTTCTTTTAATGAAAAATTTCAGAGATATTTTTTTATAGAAAAATTCTTAAATTATAAGACATTTTTTCTACAGAAAAATTTAAATTTAAGAAAATTTTAGAAATTCTTTATCTGAATTTTTTAAATTGCAGTTTGCAAAGTTTTGCATAATCTAAAAATGTAATGTCTCATATTTATAAATGCATCATATTTGAATCATATAAGTTGACCTACTTAATTGTTTAACAAAATAGAAAAAACAAAGTAATAACACATAATATGAAACAATAATTTAAAAACTTCATATAAGTAGAAAACTTATTTATATGTTTTAAAACAAAAACAAGTGAGAGTGTTAAATTCGGCTGTGCCGAATCTTGTATACCCTCCAACGTTTAAAAATAAAATAAAAAGAAAAAAATTGCAGGGGCGTTTTATTTTTTTGTGGGGGGGGCTTATCGGGGGTCCTTGGGGACACCTTCTCTCTGGTAAAAAATGCTTTTTCAAGCATAAAAATGTTTCATTTGTTTAACAAAAATACAAAAAACCTATAAGAAGTTACCTTTTTTCATTGGTTGGTTTACTTCGTCAAGGGGGAACTTTTTCCCCCCTGGTCCGATTTTGCCCATCTCCGAACTTAACTAGCCTATGAATATAAGACATATATGTGCCAAATGTCAGGAGTTTAGCGCTTTTATTTTGGACTGTATCGTGTCTTCCACAGACGGACGGACAGACGGTCAGACGCACAGTGGCGAAAAATTGAATTTTTTTGTCCGATTTTGCCTACAGTTCGCAATTCTTAACCGATTTTAGTTTTTCTTTTTTTTGAAATTTAGTCATGGTGGATCTCTAAAAATCGTTTTTGTTTTATTTGAATATATTTTTAAAGTTCAGAAATTATTAATTTTTTTAGAAGTTTTGCTCTAAAAAATGTAATAGGCAGGGGACGAATAAGCTGTATTGTAAAAATTAAAGGTATTTGAACCCCTTATAAATGACATTATAAGGATTTGTTAATTTATTATTATTTTGGTTTTTATAAACATCTGAAATCTTAAAAATGTTCACTTTTAAGTACCTATATCATTTTAAATAATGTACCAATTTTAATGAAATTTTTTTTTAAATTAAAGCTTATCATTTTCTTAACCATTATTGGTATATAAAGTATTTTTGCAAAATTGTTTAACTCTTTTTTCGAATTTACAATGTAACAACTTTTTTTTTTTTAAACAGACTAAAAAATAATTTTGAAATTCCAAAAATCATAAGGTAAAATTTAAGCAAAAAAATAAAATATTTGTTTCAAAAAAATTTGTGTACCAATTATGACTAAGCAAAACATAAGCTTTAACCTAAAAAAGATTTCATTGAAATTGGTACATTATTTTTAAATATATAGGCTTTTAAAAGTGAAAATTCTTGAATTTTTGTCTGGTTAAAAACACCAAAATAATAATATATTTTTAAATAATAATCACGTCGTTGATAAGGAGTTCCAATACCTTTAATTTAGTCCATAAAGCATATTCGTTCTATGCCTAATACATTTTTAATTGCAAAAAAACTGAAAAAATGAAAATTTTCTGAATTTTATGAAAATATAAAAAGTAATCCGAAATTTTTTTAAAAAAATCCACCATGACAGATCGATGCGGAATTTTATTAGCTAAAATACAAAAAAAGAAAAATCAAAATCGGTTAAGAATTGCGAACTGTAGGCAAAATTGGACAAAAAAAGTCAATTTTTCCCCACTGTGAGACGGACGGACGGACGGACAGACGGACATCTCTAGAATGTCTTAAAATCGATCACTGGTCAATAATATATATACTTTATAGGGTCCTTGACCGATATTTCGATGCGTTACACACGGAATGACAAAGTGAGTATACCCCCATACTGTAGTTGGAGGGTATAAAAAATATTATAAAACATTTTTCTTTCATCTTTTACTAAAATGTTTTACTAAAAAATAATTTGTAACTTTAACTTAAATACAAAGTAACTGACACAGAATTTAACTAAAATATATATTTACAAAGAAGGGAGGATTGCTATTACTCCCCAACTACACAGAAAAAATGTCGTGAAATCAAAGAGAACTAAACAAATTGTTAACAGCGAAATTCAAGTTCAACAACATTTTTAATTAAATCAACGATATAAATTGTTAAGCTGTTCACCATTCTATACTATAGAGACGACATCCTACAATAAATGTGTAAGTTCGAAAGAGAATAAAACAAAATCCACTCTCTGTACAGAGTACTGCATAATTGCGAAAAAAATCCATTTTAAATTTAAAGTTTTATTTTTAATTAAAATCATTGTTAAACAAGTGAGAGTGATAAATGCGGCTGCGCTGAATCTTTTATACCCTCCAATATGAACAAAAAACAAGTAAGAGTGTTAAATTCGGCTGTGCCGAATCTTTTATACCCTCCAACATGCAAATAAATAAAAAAAAAAATTGCAGGGGCGTCTTTTTTTTTTGGAGGGGGGTCGGTAGTGGTAATTGGGGGGCACAATTCCTCTCGAATAAGTGTTAAAAAAAAATAATTCTTATGCTTTTTGCACTAAAGAAATACAAATTTATCATTATATAAAAAAAAAAAATTATTCCACGCCCGTAAAACGATTTTTTCTAATTCTGTGGGTCCAAACCAGGACCTTGAACTTCTTGTAGCATTAAAATGTTGGATTTGTTAAACAAAAACACAAAAAATCATGTAAAAATATGGTATTTTTCAGAGGTTTGTTTAGTTCTTCAGGGGGGAACTTTTTTCCCCTTGGTCCGATTTTGCCCATCTCCGAACTTAACCAGCCTATAAACATAAGACATATATGTGCCAAATTTCAAGAGTCTACCACTTTTATTTTGGACTGTATCGTGTCTTCCACAGACGGACGGACGGACAGACGGACGGACGGACGGACGGACGGACGGACAGACGGACATCGCTAGAATGTCTTAGAATCGATCACTGATCAATAATATATATACTTTATGGGGTCCTACACCGATATTTCGATGCGTTACACACGGAATGACAAAGTGAGTATACCCCCATACTGTAGTTGGAGGGTATAATTAAGGGGGTTTTTTTAAGGGGGTGACTAGGGGACTCCTTTGCCCTCGCGGTATATGTTTACAAGTTAATTTTTTCTGCTTTGTTCACTAAAGTATTATAGTTTTGTTGTTATTTAAATTATTTTTTTATCCACACCCTAAAAACGAGACGGGCCGAAAAAAGCGAACCTGAGCCCAAGCGCAGGACTTTAAACTTCTGCGAACGTAAAAATGTTTCAGTTGTTTCACAAAAATACAAAAAAAGTCTAAAAAATTTGCATATTTCAGAGGTTGGTTAAGTTCTTCAGGGGAGAACTTTTTTCCCTCTTGTCCGATTTGGACCATTTCCGAACTTAACCTGCCTAGGAACATATATTTGTGCCAAACTTGAGGGGTCTAGATCTTTTATTTTGGACTGCATCGTGTTAACTACTGACGGACAGACAGACGGACGGACGGACATCGCTAGGATGTCTTCGAATCGATCACTGATCAATAATATATATACTTTATGGGGTCGTCGACCGATATTTCGATGCGCTACAAACACCATACTGTGATTTGAAAAAAATTACAAAAAATATTGTTGTATTGACAAAATCTAATGTAGCTTCTAGGCTCTGATTTAATTAAATGTTTAATTGTTTTAATAATGAAAATAATTGTATTGAGTTTTTTCTGTGTAGTAACTTTCATATGAAAGTGAAAGACTTCTTGCTGAGTTAAATATGTATTTAAATATGTATGGGGGGATACGGTAATAGTTTTATTTACTTATTTTGGGAGGAAGGCGATGCAGGGTGTAATGAAGGTGAAGAAATTTACATATTTTAAGTGATACAGAAAATGTTGCTACTCAACATTGTTTCAAGGGTGTCGACTTTGTAAACGTGCTACTGTAAATATTATATAAATTGTTTGTTGTAGATTTTGTTTTTGTAGATTTTGTTGTTTTGTTTTACTATGAATAAATATTTTCATATTTATGCACCACTTATTCTATGCAAACTACTCTTACTCTACATGCCTGTAATAAAAGGCATAGTTAAGCATGGTTCTTAATCTTCAGTTATCATATTTTTACTCAGTCATTTATTTAGCCAAAAAATTTCAACATATTGCGTTCACATGGACCAGACCTAAGAACTTTGAAAAAAAAAAATAATTTTTCTCCCAGTTTTTCTGGATTAATTCGTGTCTTCGCGAAAAATAAAAAAATTAAAGCAAGGACCCAAAATAACTATTATGGACATTTTTGATTTCCAAAAAATTGCGCATTTTTAATTGTTATTTATAAAAATTGAAAATAATAATTATCAACAAAATAACTATTAAATAACTATTATTTTATAATAGTTATTTTGTATCCTTTGAAGGTGCAAATGAAGTGATATCCTTTTTTGGAAGGATATTTTCTGAAACTAAATAATTCGTTAAAAAACTTACTTTTTTGCAAATAATAAAGTGACCATGGCCCGATTTATAAAAATTACTTAGGTCCATAACTATTATTTTACAATAAAAAAAATAATAATTAGGAATTAATAGTTATCCATAAGAAATAAAATAAAAATTGACCTATAATAGTTATGACATAAGTAATTCGCCATAAAACTTATAATAGTTATGTCCTTGAATTAAAGTGTTAAATTCGACTGAGACGAATCTTCTTTACCCTCCAAAGCAGTCATGCGCATTTTTGTAATTCCTATTCCCGCGGGAATAGGCTAAAAAACGCTGCTTGTGCGCTGTCGACACACATACACTATAAAATTCTGTTGCTTAAGCAAATTTGTTTACTTTTCGCTTGCTACTACCCATACAATCATAAATGTTATAGTATGTGTGTGCGCATCGCTGCTCCAAAGTGTAAAAAATTATAAAAAAAATTTAGGGAGGTGTTTTCAGACACTCGCCCCTCGTGCAAAAATAAATAATTTTTTTATCCCCTGGGTGCACTGATAGAAATTTGTACATGACAATAATGAAAATCTACATTTATGTTATGAAAAATGACGTTAACAAGGAACCTATGTAGGGTTTCATTAAATTAATGAAATTTGTATCATAAAATGTAATTGCAAGAACAAGTTTCATTAAATTAATAAAAATTTTTCATACAAAATATAAATTGTATTTTATGAAAATTTTTCATTACTTCAATGAAAAAAGTATTTAATTCTTATGAAATACTTTCATTGAATGAATGCTACTTTTGTTTTTAAAATTAAATATATGTATGAAATTGTAAAGATCTTTTTATAGAATTAAAAATAACAAGTAGAAAATTTGAATTCGACTTGGCCGAATCTATGAATACCCTCCACAATGCCTTTTTTAAGTGATAGTAAATTTTCTAACGTTAAAAAAATTAACATTTTTGATTAGAAATATTTTATTTTGTGTAAAAAAACCTTTTTTAGTGATTTTTGAAAAAAAAAAAAATAATTTCCAAAAATTTTTTTTTTTGAGTGTAAAATGATTTTTGAGTGTAAAATTTTTTTCGGGTGCATTTTGTTTTTTTTTGGTGTAAAAATATTTTTGAGTGACAAAAATACGTTGTAAAATATTTTTGTGACTTACCAATGTTTTTAAAACATCCCAGTCAGAAAAATACAATCGCAAAAGCATTGTGAAAGCGTTGTGAAAGCGTTGTAGACGGTTGTACGAGCGTTCTGTGTACCAACTTCAAAGCGCCTTCAGATGATCCGAATGATAACATCGATCTACGTTTGGTTTAAAGCGTTTTAAAAGCGATGTTAAAAAGTGCTTTGAGAACGTTTTTTTAAAGTCATCAAAGCGCTTTAAGAACCCAAAGTAAAGAATTTCTGTTTTATTTCGGTTATAATAATTTGTTTAATACAAAGTGAAATCCGAAAAAAAAAATTGTTTGTACTCTAAGAAACTCAGAAAATTTTCCAAAAAATTTTTGAAACTTAGAAAATTAAAAAAAAACCAAGTAAGATTGCTAAATTCGGCTGTGCCGAATCTTTTATATCCTCCAACATGCAAAAAAATAAAAAAAAAAATGCAGGGGCGTTTTATTTTTTTTGGGGGGGGGGGGGTCGTGGTGATTGGGGGGGAATTCGCTCTAAAATATTTGTTCAAAATTTCATTCTTATGCTTTTCGCACTAAAGAAATGCAAGTTTATCATAATTTAATTTTTTTTTTAATCTACGCCCATAAAAGGGGGCGGACCAAAAAAACGACATTTTCTAATTCTTAGGGTCCAAATGCAGGACTTTGAACTTCTTGTAGCATAAAAATTTTGAATTTGTTAAACAAAAAGACAAAAAATCATGTAAAAAAATGTTTTTTTTCAGAGGTTGGTTTAGTTCTGTAAGGGGGAACTTTTTTTCTCCTGGTCCGATTTTGTCCATTTCCGAACTTAACCTGCCTAGGACCATAAGACATATTCGTGCCAAACTTGAGTAGTCTAGCTCTTATATTTTGGACTGTATTGTGTTAACTACAGACGGACAGACGGACGGACGGACAGACGGACCGACGGACATCACTAGAATGTCTTAGAATCGATCACTGATCAATAATATATATACTTAATGGGGTCCCCGACCGATATTTCGACATTTTGATACCCTCCAACCACAGTATGGGGGTATACTCACTTTGTCATTCCGTTTGTAAAGAATCGAAATACTGGTCGAGGACCCCATAAAGTATATATATTATTGATCCATGATCGATTCTAAAAGATTCTATGAATGTCCGTTTGTCCGTCCGTCCGTCCATCCGTCCGTCCGTCTGTTTGTAGATAACACAATGCAGTCCAAAATAAAACAGCTAGAGTACTGAAGTTTAGCACAAATATGTCTCAGTTTCATAGGCAGGTTAAGTTCGTGAATGGGCAAAATTGGGCCAGGGGCAAAAAAGTTCCCCCTTGAAGAACTGAACCAACCTCTGAAAAAATACACGTTTTTTGCATGTTCTTTATATTTTTGTTAAATAAATGAAACATTTGGTATATTTTTCGCGATAGAAAGGTACTCTCAAAGTCCCCACTGACCTCTACTGACAAAAAAGGTCCCTGACAATTTTTTTTTTTTTAATTTTTTTTCATGTTGGAGGGTATAAAAGATTCGGCACAGCCGAATTTAACACTCTCACTTGTTAATGATTGTTTTTTACTTAAAAAACAAAAAAAAAATTACAAAAAATTTTAATTCAAAAATAGTTTCGGAACTTACAAATTTAAAAAAAAAAAAAAAAATCTAAAGAACTCTTTAAACGCTTTTCAAATACGGTACGTTCCAAAAAACGTTTTACGATTGCTTTTTTTTGTTATAGAGCTTTCAAAAACGCTCGCAAAACTTTTGAAAATAGGTTTTGAGAATGCTTTTTATTTTGTTACAGTGCTTTCAGAACGCTTTTTTTTTTTAGAACCGTCGTCAATTTCTGCTTGGGATGTTTAACGGCTTTTCAACAAGTGAATTTAAGTTGAAACTAATCTGAAATTCAGGGTTTTGCTTATAACTTTTGAACCACTGAACCGATATGGCTGAAATTCAATACGAACTAGGCCAGGGGAACGGAAAATATATATGCTAAGCGTTAGCATCCTGAGATTTCCCTTTCGAAAGTTAGCGTGTTTTATATCTTGTAAATTCACGAAAAAACCCTTGCCGAAATTCAGTCTTTTACTCATAACTTTTGAACAACTGGACCGATTTCGCTGGAGTGCAATACCAACCTGATCAGGTAAATGCCCAACATATATGCCAAACTTCAGGAGCCTCCGTAAAGTCTTTCAAATGTTAGCGTGTTTTCAACAGACAGACGGACAGACGGAGGGACGGACGGACATCGCTAGATCGTCTTGAAATCGATCGAGGATCATGAATATATATGGGACATTCCAGGCCAAATCACTCACTTTTAGACCCGACCCCTTTCGATTTATTTTATTTTTGAATATGTTTTAGTACACTCAAAATAATAACTCTGTTAAATTACAGAAAAACTCTGCTAATTTAACAGAGTACACCATACTTTTCCAGCTAGCAACATTTCTTGGTAATTTTACTAAAAAACTCTGTAAAATGATTTTGACAGAAAAAAACTGTTAATTTACAGAGTTTGTAGTAAAATATTAGTTAAATATGAAAGCTTTTTTACAGAGAAAACTCTGTAATTTTACTATTAAACTCTGTAAAATGCTTTGGACAAAAAAAAACTGTTAATTTACAGAGTTTCTAGTAAAATATTGGTTAAATAAACCACCATTTAGCAAAGAAAACTATGTAAATTTACATATATTTGTAAAATACATTTGATGCAAAAAAAAAATACAGAAAAAACTCTGTAAATTTACAGAGTTTAGTTAAATGCATGTTATTTTGTAAAATTTTTATAAAATTTCTGAACATTTTTTTTTGATAACTTTTTTTGCTACTATTTAAACTTTTTCTCAAAAAATAAAAATATACAGATAAAATTTTGATGTTTGGTAACAAAAACTACTCAAAACAGAAAATTTTTTTGGTTATAAAAAAATACGAAGTATTTTGCTTAGGTCTGTATTTTAGCAGAAAACTCTGTTAATTATCTGTAAAATTAAGATTACGAAGTAAAAAGTAATATAACAGATGACTCTTTGTTTTTTTGTCACAACAAAATACAAAGTATTTTCTTTAAATCTGTATTTTGACAGAAAACTCTGTCAAATATCTGTTGAATTGAGATTACAGTCATTTTACAGAGTATTTTACAGAGTTATTATTTTGAGTGTACTTATTAAATGCAACTTGGACACCAAATTTCAGCCTTTTGTTCCAAGATGGTGTTGAGTAATCAATTTTTCAAAATGGCGATTTTTTCAAAAAAATCAAAAACTAAAATTTTGAATTAATTTTGACAAGTTAAAAATATAGATATCTTAAAAAAAGTTGGACAACGTTTTGTTGGTATTTAAATGTAGTTTTAGAAAAAAATGTTTAAAAAATTATTCGAAGTAATTATCACTTATTTTTTAACGTTTAAAAAATTAAATCGACTTTTTGAAAAAGTCCGAAACCTTCGATTTTTTTTTAAAAACGTCTAAAAGTTCTACTCTAAATTAAACAACTTTTAAGCCATAATTCGAGATGTGATTGCAATTTGTTCTATTTTTTTTTTACTTTTTAAAATTTATTTTAAAAATTAAAAAAAAAAAATGACTAATTTATTTTATATGGTGCTCCAAAAAAATTAAATTGGTAGATACTGACCGTAACTTACCCTAGATATATTCATTTCGAGATAAAAATACGCCTCACAAAAATTACGAACGATCGGACATGGGTAAAGGTCTGAACAGAACAAGCCCGGCACGACTTTTCCATACGATTTGACAGTTAAAAACCGTGACCGGCACGACAAAAAATTAAAACTTATTTTATTTTATCTCCGGGTTCTCTCAATCTCCCTCCCTCTCACACTCCAGGGTTACCGCATTTTCACAACAATTTTTTATTTTTTCATTCACAATGGTGTAACAAACGTACAGTAGTGCCAACTTAATCACATTGACTATGTGATAAGCGATTTTTTTCCGTAAAATTACTCTAATTTTATTAAAAGTTAGCGCCACTGAACAAACAAATGACATTTTTTGCCGTCGCCGTCCCCCGTCATTGTTTTGGGCCTATATTCTCCGGCAACGGCAACCGTCCCCCGTGCCGTGCTTATTCTGTTTCTACTCTAAGGCGTTCCGCATGGGCCTAGAAGTTTAGAAAACGGATTACAAGGAAAAATATGAATTTTTTTCTGTTTTCTCAATTTTTTTGGTATTTTAAGTTAAGTTTAAATTCAAGTGGTTACAGAATTATGCCTCTCTAATAAGGTACCAATAACTAAAATCGGTTGAAAATCAGCCAAGTTATTAAAACTTCCCAAGGCATCTAACATATGGCAGACCACTTGATTAAGCAATACAATCCGATTTTTGAAATTCATTGAAATTTTCTACTGTAATAACATTTTTTTATTCTTCAAGTTCAAATGTAATGAGATGACAAGTATTTTTCATATTGTGTTTTGCTAACATGTTTTAAATTAATGCTAAAAATACCTGCATTTTCAACACCCTTTTGAAATCTCTATTTAAAATTTTTTTTTTTTTTGTTTTAAAATTTGGAAAAACCAAAAAAAAAATTACACTGAAACATGAATAATGAAAAAATGTTAATACAGTAGAAAATTTCAATAAATTTAAAAAAGGGACTCGTATTCTTTAATCAAGTGGTATGACACACGCTAGATGCCTGGGGAAGTTGTAATAACTTCGATGATTTTCAACCGATTTTAGTTTTTAGTACCTTATTAGAAAGGCATTTTACTCCACATCATAATTCTGTAATCACATGAATTAAAACTTAACTTAAAATACCAAAAAAAATTGCGAAAACAGAAAAAAATCATATTTTTCTTTGTAATCCGTTTTTTAAACTTCAAGGACCATGCTAAACGCCTTACCCATTTCTGATCGCCCTAAATTTTTGTGAGACGTATTTTTACCTCGAAATGAATATATCTAGGGTAAGTTAAGGTCAATATCTACCAATTTATTTTTTTTTGGAGCACCATATAAAATAAATCAGAATCAAAAAATAAAAGGTAAAATTTTAAAAATTTAAAAAAAAAAAAAAAATAGAAAATTTTAAAAATTAAAAAAAAAAAAATAGAAAGAATTGTGATCACATCTCGAATTATGGCTTAAAAGTTGCGTAATTTAGAGTATTTTTATAGTTTTTTACAAAAAAATCTAAGGTTTCGGACTTTTTCAAAAAGTCGATTTTAATTTTTAAACGTGAAAAAATAAGTGATAATTACTTAAAATAATTTGTTCATATTTTTTTTAAAAAACTACATTTAAATACCAACAAAACGTTGTCCAAATTTTTTTTTTAAATATCTACATTTTTTAATGGTAAAAATTAATTAAAAATTTAAATTGAAAAATTGTTGAGTAAACACCATCTTGAAATAAAAGGCTGAAAATTGGTGTCCAAGTTGCATTTAATAAGTACTAAAACATTTACAAAAATAAAATAAATCGAAAGGGGGGAATTTATGGGGTCCTAGAACAATATTCGAGGTGTTACAAACCGAATGACAAACTTATATATACCCTCTATCACTAGGGTGGAGGGAATACAAATTTTCATTAAAAAAATTTTGATTAAGGAGATTTTTTGATGCAACAAAACTTGTGGCTGAAAAAAATTTTTTTGATAAAAAATTGATGAAAAACAAATTAAAATTTTTTTTTTTGGAAATTTATGAAAAATGGAAAAAATTTTAATATAAGCTCTCGATATTCTTAAATTCAATTTTAATTTCCTAAACTCCATTTAGAAATTTCTTTGTTTAAATTATTCCGACAGTTTTTACAAATTTCTGAATTTCAATTATATTTTAAATTTTCTGAATTTTTAAATAAAAGGATTTAGAAACTCTGCTTTAAGCCATGAATATATGTAAATGTGTGGGTGCTTGTAGAAAAAATGACTGTGCTGGTGTTTAGGCAAAATAAATGTATTGTTTTTTGTTTCAATGTTGTATTCTCTATAGCAACTTAATGTTGCGTAACAAATGCACTCATATGCCAATTACCAACACAGTTAAACGACACTTTTTTAAGTCCCTGAAACATACACTAACATACACAACAATACTTGTAAACTTTCAAAAGGACCTTTTTTTTTTTTTTTTAAAAAAAAGAAAAACTTAAACAACAAAATAAATACAAAGTTTAAAAGTAGTTTTAGTAGTTTTTATCGCTTACTCACTCCTGTCCCAGTTTTCTAATTGTTGTTCAGTAAGTTTTGTGTTTTTTTTTATTGTAAGTTTCTTTTTATCTGTAAAATTATGTCAAATGACAAGAAAATTAACACCTCAAAAGACAAGGCAGTCAGGCAGGCATTGAGGTTTAAAACAAAAGTCAGCTAGCCTAACTTTTTAGCTGGCTATAAACGTTGGTAATACATAAGGGACGCAGACAGGCAGTTAGGAACACGTAAAGGTTTTTGTAGCAAGTGGCAAAATGACATGCAAATATGATTGTTTTATTTGCATTTTTATTTTTATTATAATGTTTATTTAGCTCGCACTATATTGTTTTAGCTATTTATAAAAAGAGCGACAGCAAAAATCATAACATAACATTTAATGTAGCATACTTAAAGGTGTTACATAAATATTTAAATTTAAAGCCTATTTAAGGGGGGGGGGGGGCAGTTTTTGTAAGATTAGGGGAAGCTAAACAGCATAAAAGTTTTTTTTTTGTCTAAAATATAGAATTTTACTACAGAAAAAATAACTTTGAGAAATATTTGTGAGAATATGAAATTTTGTTATAGGAAAAATATTTCAGAATCTGAAAATTTATCTACACTAAAAATGTTTCAGAATCTGAAATTTTTTTTAAAAGAAAAAATGATTTAGAATTTGAAATGTTTTTACAGGAAAAATATCTAAAAATTAATATATAAATTGATTACACTGCACTCAAAAAAAAGAATTAACTTAAACTTTGGAAAAATTTTCTTCAAAATAGTTTTTAAATTTTCCACAATTAAGTTAAATTTAACTAAAATTTGGGAAATTTTCTTAACTGTTAGGAACAATTTTAGTTCATGTACTGTTAAATAGTCCAAAATTTTCCCCTAATATATGGAAGAAATTCTTACCGCCAAAGAAATTTTCCCTAAATATATAAAAAAAAATAATTTTTAAGACATATTTCTTAAAACAGAATTTAGTTAAAAAAATTCAGTTTTAGGACGTAATTTACTACTAATTAGTTCATCATATTTATCTTCTTTAATTTGAGGAAGTTTTTATACCCTCCACTCTAGTGATAGAGGGTATATATAAGTTGGTCATTCCGTTTGTAACATATCGAAATATTGGTATAGGACCCCATAAAGCATATATATTCATATCCTCCATCGATTTTAAGTCGATCTAGCGATGTCCGTCCGTCCGTCTGCCTGTCCGTCCGTAGAAAACACGCTAACTTTTGAAAGACTTTACAGAGGCTAGTGAAGTTTGTCATATATGTTGGTCATTTACCTGGTCAGGTTGGTATTGCAATCCAGCCAAATCGGTCCAGTGGTTCAAAAGTTATGAGCAAAAGAGTAAATTTCGGCAAGGGGTTTTCGCGAATTTACGAGATAAAAAACACGATAACTTTCGAAAGACAATAATGAGACTGCTGAAACGTGACATGTATCTTTGCAGTTTCCCAGGTCTGTTTGCTGTGGAATTTCTGCTCAATTGGTCCAGTGGTTCAAAAGTTATAAGCAAAACCCCGAATTTCAGATTGGGTTCATCTAAAATGCCACGTGGTAAACAAGTTTTAAAAGCATTTGTGGTAACTTAGCAATGCTTTTCAAACTTGTTTAGTTTTAAAGCAATGCTTTTTAAACCTGTTTAGTTTTAAAATTATTGGTAACCCAAAAACTACACTCGAAAAAAATTTTACACTCAAAAAAAATTTTACACTCCAAAAAATTTTACACTCAAAAAAAAATTTAGTTTTTTTTACAAAAATGTCATTATTTTGTGTACATACGTACGTGCATTTACCAGAAATATTTTTACAGCAAAAAAAAAACATTACACTCGAAAAAAGTTTTACACTCAAAAAAAAAAAAAGATTTTTTTTTTTTAAATGACAAAAAAAGAGTTTTTTACTGAAAATAAAATATTTCTAATCAAAATTGTTAATTTTTTTCAAGTTAAAAATGTACTATCTTTTAAAAAAAGGCATTGTAGAGCAGAGCTTCTCCCTAAATTTTGCTTTGCGACCCGTTTTCAATATTTAAAATTTTTCGCGACCCCCCAATATAAAAAAAATAAAATTATTAACGTGAACTTTGACCTCAGTTTTTTTCAAAAACCTGAAATAATGCAAAAATTTGGAAACCAAATGCAGAAGCAGCATTGAAAGTTTAATCGAAACTGTGTGGTCAGATCCCAGACGCATACCAAAAATTTCAAGTAAAAAACTTCTAAAAAATAAAACACAATTTTTGTAAACTTTGACCTAAATTTTCTCAAAAATTTGGAAACCAGGTCTTAAACTACGGTATTTTATATCGAAAATTACTATCTTCATAAATTTTTTATTTCCTAAAATAAAAGAAAAATCACCAGTTAAACCTGATCAGAAATGTTCTTTTTTCAAAATTATGTACCAATGTTTCGTATTGATCGAAATTTTTAGAGTCTGACCAAATATTCGGTTTCGGCCGAATAATGGGGTTTCGGCCTGTATTGGGTATTCGGTATTTTAAAAAATATATAAAAAAGTCGCTAATTTTTTAATTTCGTGTTCCAAGCAAGAAGCAAGGTTGTCCAATAAATGTTATACTGTTATAGCTCAAATATTTTTTTTTCTCCTAATCTACATATGAAATTTATAATTTTTTTTTAACAATTTTTTAAAAAACATTTTTTATAAATACAACATCTTTAAAATTTTTTTAATGATTTTATTCACGCCATTTTTTAAGTTTCGGTTTGGTTTCTGCCGAATATCTTTTTTTGGCCGAATATTCGGTTTCGGTTCGGCCTCGGAAAACTGGTTTTGGTCAGACTCCAGAAATTTTTTTCGATTACGAATCTACATCCGTTATTCGGTTCCAGATTTGGAACCAGTGTTGCAAAATAAATCGAAAAAGTGGTCAGATCCCAGGCGCATCCCAAAATTTCACAAAAGGCACAAGAATACGTTTTTGTGAACTTTGCCTTTAATTTGCTCAAAAACCTTACGTACTAGAAAAATTTGGAACCCAGATTCGGAATCAGCATTGAAAAGTTAATAGAAAACAAACTGTCAGATCCTAGACTGAGCCAAAACACTTCACAAATGAGTGTTGGGCATCAAGAGAAATTAACAACTGCACAGTGATTACGGAGGGACCTTAAGTGATGAAAAAAAAATATTTTTCTTTAATAATAGTATTTGTATATTTTTATAACACAACAACTAAAAAAATTGTTTAAAATTTACTAAGGCTTTAACAAATTTGTTCGCGACCCCCCTGAAATTCTTCCGCGACCCCCTAGGGGGTCGCGACCAACCGTTTGAGAACCATTGTTGTAGAGGGTATTCATAGATTCGGCAAAGTCGAATTTAACTTTTCGAATTTAACTTTTAACTTACTTGTTTCCACTATTTTAGTAAATTTTTCATAACTTTGGAAAAATATTGTTTTACTTTTTTTTTTGTAATGCTGACTTGTGTAGTTCACATTTGGTTTATTATTTGAAGTATTTGAATAAAAAAGTTTAATCTTGTATAATTCTATGTTCAGATTGGCCTCGAAACCCTCTTGAAACCTCGTATTTTCAAATTTAAAACTTACCTGTTCACACACAACAATTTTGACACTTATATAGGTTTCGTAAACTTTCACTAAAAAATTATTTTTATAATCTAATTTAATTACGCGGAAATTATTTTTTTATACGTTTTTATTTTTTTTCTATTCCAAATATGTAAATATTTTGTAGAAATTTTATATAAATATTGATTTATTTATTTTTTTATATTTGGCATTTTCCCATTTTCTCTAATTCTTGTTGTCGCACAGTGGTAAAAATATGTATAATTATGAAATTTAAGAGGTTTCAATCGTACTTTCGTTGAAACCTTACTACAAAAAGGTTTCAATTTGTGAGGGAAAATACGTATTTTCAAACGAGGTTTGGCACGAGACCCCGTTTAACGAGGTTTCGAGTCCAATCTGAACGTACTATAACAAGTAATAAATTTGATGTTAACATTTTTTTCTACACAAGTATAATGAGTTTGTGCTGATATTTGTAACTACCCGAAATATGGGTCCTAGACCTACCTTCAAGAATACCGATCGACTCAGAATTACTTTTTGAGTCGATTTAGCGATGTCCGTCCGTCTTTCCGTCCGTCCGTCCGTCTGTCCATCTATCGGTTTAAGCATGATACAGGTCGCAATTTTCAATCAATTGACTTGAAATTTTAAACTTAAGCTTCCAAGGACGAAGCTTATTGAAATTGGAAAAAATCGGTCCATGTTAAGACCTAGCCCCCATACAAACGCCCCTTTGAATTTCGCTTAAATACCTCTAATAACCGTATTATAATAGATATCGTTTTAAAATTTAACAGGTATTTAAACATTGTACGCACAAACCACCATTCCAAATTTCAAAGGAATCGGGTCAGTCCTTCTTGTAGTCCCCATACAAACCACCCTCCCGATATTCACATAATTTCTTCAAAATTCATAAAAATGAAAATTTTTGATTAAAATTTGATTTGTAGATGTTTAACGTGTACTTTGGTAACCTAATCAAATCTGAATATAATTGGATCATTTTTGGACTTAGTCCCGTCATATAAAAATTTCGACCGATATTCAGTTAAATTGGTCTAAAAAAATAAACCAATTCTACTAAAATTTTATCTGTGTTTGTTTTCTACACTAAATAAAGATCTTAAAAAGGATACATCCAATCGGTCCATGTTTGGACTTGGGACCCATTTTCCGGAAAACACGGGTGTAGGGTATCATATGGTCGGTCTTGACCGACTATAACTTTCTTACTTGTTTTTTACTGTTTACTTCAAATGCAAAGATTTGGTTTGTTTCAGAATCTGAGGCTTTTGCACTCAAAAAAATCCTTGTCAAATTACTAGAAAAAGTCCAGGTACCCCATTTTAACAATATTTGACAGTTTTGCTTATTTTTTAACAAAAAATTTTCTATCGAAATTTAAATTTTTCTTTGCAATTTTAAAATTTTTTTCGTAAAAGTACAAATTTCCAATGTTTTTTTCAAAAAAATCTAGTTAAGTGACAAGAATTCATTGTAAGTATTATCGCATCAAAAAATTCGTAAATTTACAATTTAATTGGTAAAAAACTTGTAAAATAACAAAAAAAAAAACGGAATTTTTACTAGAAATTCTAGTAAAAGAGAAGGAAATTTTTTTGATATTTTTTTTTTAATCTAAGATTTTATGTGTGGAAAAAATATCAGTATCTAAAACTTTCTGTGTAAAAATTTATTTATTTTCATTATATGGAAATAGGTCAGCATTTGAGAATTTTTTATCAAGAGTCGAATTCTAATGAAAAAGTTTTCAGAACCTGCAAGATTTTCTATGAAAAGCAATCACACAATTTTAAAAAACACAAAATTTAATCGTATTTTGTTTAAAAAAAAATGCACATTTTATGTGTATGAAATAACGCATAATATATGTAATTTTTTAGAGTATAACGATTTCCAACTAAAAAACGAAAATCAGCTTTGTACTATAAATGTAAATTTCAACAAATTCCAATTATATACTACTAAAAACTGTGTAAACTTCAACTTGAAGGACACTAAATTTAATTATAGTTTATAAATATTTTTAGTTTCAACAGATTTTTCTTGAAGTGCATAATGTTTGGCTAATGACTGAAGTAATTAATAAATCCTTAGAAACTTTAACTTTTAAACAAATTTTTTAACTAACCACCAAATTAAAAAAAAATACCATTATGTTTTTATAGTTTGTATAAACAAATGTATGTATTTCAATTTTGAACATGTCAAGGATTTTTAACTTTTAAATATGCAAAATAGCTGTTGATATTGTGCAGTAGTAGAAAGTGCTAACAAAAAAAATACTGAATGTAGCATAAAAGAGTTTGGTTACTATCGTTTTTATTCATTCACAGCAAACATTTGTAAGGAACGTATCCTAGAGATCAAATTATCATGTTTGTTTCGGTGAAAAAATTTTTATAGCAAACTTTAAAGCTGTCAGATCGTAATAAAAACAATACAAATTAGGCAAATTTTGATAAAGAAAAAAATTGAGCTGTAAAATATTTTTAATCACAATAAATTTCAGCAAAAAAAGAAGTTTGAGTAAAAAAAAAAAATTTTGACTAAAAAAAATCATGAATGAAAAAAGTTGGAGTGAAAAAAAAATTCCATTTCGTTCCCAGTTGCACCTCATTTGGTTCCATGTAAGCTTCATTCCTTACCATGTAACATGCTTTAAGGAAATAATAAAAAATCCTAAGTTTTCATCTAAGGGATATAAAAAGTACCACTTAACATCACTTTTATCAATTTATGTACCCATTTTTTCCCTAAAATTTCAAGTTTCCAAATATTTCCAGAATGTTTTTCACCGAAGGATCATACATTAAAAATTTCAAGTTTCTAGGACCATTATATAAAAAGTACCAAAAGTACACAGTTTTTACCCCTTTCTAAATTTCAAACGACCTGGAAGGAACATAATTTCCGAAAATTTTTATTTTTTTTTTCACCGAAGGATCCTACATTCCACAGTTTCTAGAACAATTTTTTCAGAAAATATAAAAAGTACCAAATATTTGCCTTTTTATCCCTTTTATACCCTTAGAAACAGAAAAAACAACTTTTCCAGAATGTTCTACATTCCATATTTAAAGTTTCCACAGCCATTATTTAAAAAGTACTTTTTTTGCCACTTTTTTCCAGAATGTCTTTTTTTAAGATCATTATTTCTACAGATATTAAAAGGAAATATAATAAGTACCAAGAGTACTATTTTTTACCATTTTTTTAACCCATAAAACGGAATTCTCAAAAAGTTATTTTTTCTGAATATTTTTTTCACTGAAGTATCTTACATTCCAAATATATATAAAAAGTACCAAAAGTAAAATTTTTTACTTCAAACATAAAAAGTACCAA